>VZUI01051072.1:0-34515 GCA_013401135.1 Cettia cetti | reverse complement strand
AGAAAAGAAAAGAAAAGAAAAGAAAAGAAAAGAAAAGAAAAGAAAAGAAAAGAAAAGAAAAGAAAAAAGAAAAGAGAAAGCAGAAAGCCACCCAAAATGCATATCTAGCGTGTTTTGTGTTATGTGAGGTCTTTTTTTTTTTTTTTTTTTTTTTTTTTTTTTTTTTTTTTTTTTGTTATGTTGCTTGACAAAGAGAAAGAAATAAAAAATTTGTTTAAGAAGCTACTCAGGAAAGATAAAATACTGGCCTGGGTAAAGGGAATCCTAGAAATCTCTGAAATAGCCCCAGCTGGTGCATAGCTGTGTGGCAGCAATGCCTGGCGTCACAGACCTGTGAGCAGCAGCAACTCAAAGTTCGCCTCTAGCCTCATAGTCCCACCTGTCCTGCAACCAGCACTCATCTGATGCCACAGGGAGGTGGGTCAGGGAGACACTGAAAATCAGAAAAACAAGCTACTGCTAAAAAATCAGAAAATAAGACTTAATCAGAAAATAAGTTACTGCTAGTTTAGCTCTGTGAACTGTCTTGGTAAAGGATCAGACAGGCACCAGGACTGGTGCAAACGACCAGGATGTTGAGCTGGGAATGAAAGGGTGACTGAAGAAGCATCAACTTACTTTCACTAATGTTGGTGTGGTACTGTACTTTGACTTGGTAAGAAAAAAATGGAGATCAGCTTATTATTTTCAGCAGCAAAGAGTTTTCTGGGACTTCAGTAGAAGCACTGAATCAGAATTCTTTTTCACCATTGGCAAGAACACAAGGCCACCTTTGGGCATGATTGGCATTTGGGAGAGGTTATCTATAGTTCTAATACCTTTTTCTAGCTGCAGTACAAGTGCTGAAAAACAAATTACGTTCAGTTTTGAGGAGAATCATTAGGATTTTGTGTGTGCAGAAACTCTGCCCATGGGGCTGTCAGCTATTACGGGAAATCAGCGCAGACCTGGCACCAAGGGTTCTGGCTCCTCCAGAAAGCTGACATGGATGTCTTCTTGCCTGTCGCCTTGGCCAGAAAAGTAAGTGGCTGCATAGCCCTGTAAATTTCAAGGGACTACTGAAAGTCTACAGAGGGACTCAAAAAGTTATAAACTCAGTCTGCCTAAATAGTAGATTTAACACTGCTTACAGAACTGCAGGCAAATATGGCTGGCAACAAGACCTTACTTCTGAGAGTGTCTGTTGGAGGGAGGTTATATTTCACCTACTCTTACATTTAAAACATATCCATTTCTAATTTGATTTCCTATCTCCTTTTCCTCCTTTCCCCATTTCTCCTGCTATCTTTCAAAATTTTAGAATAAATATACACTGTAATGGTGATTTAGAAGAGTCAAGTATACTGTACAAAGTTAGGCAAATATAACCTTCTGTCACAGTAGTTTTAATTATTAGTCACAGAAATAATTTGTTTTCAGCAAAAAACTTAAATTTACAAAAAATAAATGAAGATTTTTTTATTGCAAGGAGAAATATATCAGTATTGGTTTGCTTTTAATGTTAGCTATCACTAGTAGTTTTATTTAATAGTATATTTTCATTGTTTAGTAGTATTTTCTGTAATTCTGAGGAGCTTATATGTTTAGTTATATAACAATGATATATTATATAGAAGTTGATTTCAAGGGGGTCCTTTTTTCCTTTTGCATGCTTATACAAGGTGCATAGTAATGGTTGGGGTTTTTTTCATTACCAAACAGCTGCATTTGAGTTCATTTGGTTGCAAAGCTGTTTACTTTTCAAATTACTTTATTAATTGAAAAACTAGTAAATATTGGTAATGTCTCCTCCTACTGTAATTGCCACCACATTTTATCCACATTCTCCTTACATTTGTTGCATATCAAGCCTGTTCCATTACTTCAGTAGAGAGGGAACAAGATACGATAAAGAGGGAATAAGATGATAAAACAGTATTAGTTAGCCTCAACTAATCCTTGGGTCTCAAATTCTGGCAGAAATATTAATGACCTGAGACCTTGACAATGTTGTCAGATAGGACTGCCTTACTCCCATGGGGACAATCAGATCAAGAGGAGTTACACTATGACTCTGATTTAAACAGGCTTCATCTGACAAATCTAATCTGGATCCTATTGGTGTGACAGAACTATAATAATACACAAGGCACTTGTTTCCTAACTGTGTTCTTTAATTCATTAATCCGTAGATTGCATTTTCCACCGACCCTGAATTCGAAACATTTTCTTTTTTTAATGAAAATAATAGATAGCCCTGATGCACAAGGCACATTTTTTTATTTAGTGGAATAAATGCATCTGAAATGCTGAATAAAGTACAGACCCCATTCTGCAAGCCCTCAATTTTTACCAGGAGCTCTGCTTGGAGGGCTAGCCGGATAAATTCAGAGAATATATGAGGAAGATAAGAAGGAAAAAAAGAAGAGAGAAAGAGAGAGAGATTGAAAGGGATTTTGTGGAGACAGAGATATATTAAACAAGACTGTGCTTTCTACTTTCTGTAGTCTAATGAAAGTTCATCTCTGACTTCAGAAAAAGAATTCAAAAGAAAACATGCAGCCAGGATTAGTGTTTGCTAGCATGCCTCACTATTAAATTTGGTTAATGTGCTGTTTCGAAAATCAGCTCAGAGAAAACTTTTTGGAATAAAAGAACATGCCTTGTTTCTTCCTCTCTCCCTCTCCCTTGTCTTTTCCTCAAATATACACCTGTATGTTCACCCAACAGATTTCACAGTGGCTAGGTGGGAACAATGTCAACCACAAAACATTTTGATCTGCCTAATGAGTCTGTATTTTCTTAAACATTACTAAGCTGACTAGTAACCTGTTAAAGCTCAAAACTTCTTTATAAAAGAAAAAAAAAGGAAACAAAACAAACAGTCTTTATAAATAAATTAAAATTCTAACTAAAAAGCTAATTATAAGGGTATTTGTTTTGTTTGAGGTAAGGCACATCTATTATCATAAAGATAATTAACTCAGTCTGACAGATCTAATAAAAGGACAAGTTTAGCATTGGCTTAGCCAGAAGCCCAAGGCAAGCAATTTTTATAATTACTAGTTATTGTAACTGGGCTCAGAGAAAATGGTCTGTGATATTTAAACAGTGATGTTAATTTGCATTTAGACCCATTTTTTTCCTCTTTCCCAGGCAAGATCTATTTAGCTGGAATGAGTAAAATAAACTTGAATAACTTAAAAAAAAAAAAAAAAAAAAGAATGGCTCTCTCCTTACAGAAAAGCTTGGTCTTTTTATGCTTGGATAATTAATATCCTCACAAGGTAAGTGTTCTGGTAATCACAAAACAATTAAATGGCTTAATATAGTTTTAAAACACAAAAAATGTTGAGTTTTCAGACCAAAATGATGCCTGCTGACTGCATTTATTCAGGGCAACTGTATTTGAATGTACAGATCTGCTGTAAGTGCCTCCTCTGCCCATGTCCTCAGTGTGCCCCTGCTGTTGAGCTGGTGAAGAAAGGGCAGGAGGGGTGGGAGGAAAGCCCTCAACTGCTGTAAGGAAGTGGTTCCCATTCACAACAAGAAAGGGAACAAAATAATATTCAGGAATATATGCATAAGAAGCAAATTGCTCCTGCTGGCATAGTGTAGGAGCCCTTTAACTAATGCTTACCTTGACATTTTGCAACACATTCTCTGCAAGAAAAACAAATCAACATTTTAAAAGGAGAAAGTTATTTTTTAACTGCTTCTGTAATGAAGGTTTTAGAAATAAGTAATAACTAGAGTGAGAAAATCATTGGTGATATACTACAAAAAAAGCACTTTAAGTACTTGCCATTCAACTATGAATTTCATTATATACTACTGGCAGGTGATGTCACCCTCAGTGCATTTTGCCAGTGTAGGACCATATCTAGGGGGAACATTAAAGTCATATAAGGCTAAGCTCCCAAATTTTCAAAGCACTGTGGGCCTGATATATGGATGCTGTAAACTGCCCTAAATCCTTTGAAGGCAGAGTCCTACAGCACCATATGAGTATCACATGAAAAAGAGAGCAAAGGGAGCATGAAGTCTTTGTTCCCAAGAGGGTGGAAAAGACAAATCTGAGAGACTCATGAATCAAAGGGACCAGACAGATGCATGTTGGAGAACAGAAAGAAGCAGCCCTTGTTTGCTGCCTCGCTTGCTGCCCTCCTTCAGTCCCAGCCTGACAGCAAGGTACAGCCCAGATGCACACACAGGCACTGGGAACTGGGCTGCACTTACCTACCCATTCGTTCATATATTTTCTCATGGCAGAATATTTTGGCCTGATTTTGGATCCCAAGAATTTGTCTCATTATTCATCTGTTCTATACCATACCAAGGATTTTGTTTTGTCATCAGCCCTGCTAACTTTATTTGTTATTCTTCCCATCAGGTGGGATGGGTGGTTCAATGTTCCTACTGCATGCTATCTGTGCAATGCTGAGGGTGGAGGCATTGCTTCCTTTCTCTTTTGCTGCCTGGTTTTCTGAGACTGAAGACACTACCCTATTTTTTTATTCTTCACTCTTTAGGGGTTTGATGTGTTTTTAAACAGCTTGGCCAAGGTATTTTTTTTTTAATGGGAGACTAAATTTAGAATCATAAAGGCCTATTTGAACTCTGAAATTAGCATACACTCTATTTTATGTTTGGCTATTGGGTGTATTAATAATTCAGTTTTTGTCTTCAGTAAAATGCACTTTTTCACTAGACACAAATAATGAGATCCTTATCTATTTTGACTGAAGATTTTGATGATTTTTAAATTTTTTTTTAGTCTCCTTCTGCTTTGAGGATTTATGAATTTATTTATTCAGAAGGTCCCCTACCAACTAAAATCCCAATGGGACTTTGCATAGCCGAGTAGTTCTACTAATATCATCAAGATTACTTACTCTCTGAGAAGCTGTATGTGTACTTTGCTGAAGGCGAACTCAAGGGTCTGATCTGTGACAATCAAGCACTCTCTGGGCTACTGATTAAACATCACCTAAAAGGATTTGGTCTTTTTCAGAGTCACAACCCAGAAAGACCATCAAATATTCATCTCCAGCTAATATGGAAGAGGGAAAGCTCAAGGCGGAAGGTTGACTCTACTGACTAACCTAAAATGTAATCTCTGAGCTCCGAAATGTTTATAGACATTGAATTTATTTCCTCAGTTCCAGAAACTTGCTTTTATCTGATTATGAACCTTGAACCCAGAAGACAGGAAGAACCTTGTTGGGGATTTTGAAATTAGGACTGGGAAAAAACCCCCTTCCTTCTGAATTGTATGCATAAAAAATCCAACCACATAGTAGTTTGTGGTCCCTAGCTACCCTGAGATTTGGAGATTTTTAAGTTGCTTCCCCTAGAGCTCTAGGATTTCTGCCACTATTTCTGAATACTCTCAACAGTGATACTAAGATATCTTGATGAAGGAAATTGTTGGTGGCAATTCTTTCACTTACTCCTATAATTTTAAAAAATGTTGAGGGCGATTCTCACTGTATTTTAAGAATTTAAACTGGGTCAGCTTTTGGCCTATATGGATTGATGGAGCCCTTTAAATAGGCTCTAGCTATAGAACCTTATTAATCACTGTAGCAGACAAAAAAATACATTGTTTCCTTGCTGAGAATAGCATGTTTTCCTTTGCTTATGAATTGATCCCTGAAAGGTTCCTCACGGGAATATGTTCTTTCTTTCTTTGCTTCTTTCTTTCCTTCTAAGGCAAAATGGCTTTAAACTATAGATGTGCAAATCTGTAGGAAATTCCAGAACTCATTGATCCATGGGCAGCACAGGTATTAATCTACCTGGGCTGGGAGACTAAAAGAACGAACAATTAATTAAATAGGCTTGAGGTTATTTTTCAAAACAGCATTGTAAGCAGTGATGGACAAACCTCAAAAGGTTTTTATACTGGCTTTGGTTCAGATCAACTTCATAAATCTCATAGACTGATCTGCTCATTGGAAGCATACATAAGGGAAAAATACTTAGAGACTATACTGTAAGTTAGACCAATCAGTAATAAAAAAAAGAGAAAATATTTAGAAAATTAATTTTAGTCTTGTGCCTAAGACTCAATACACATTGCAAACATATTTAAATGTATCTATAAGAGAAAGAATGAGTACTTGGACAGTTTTCCAAATATTCTTCAATGGAAAATGCAAACTTTATTATTAAATTTGGTTGTTTTCAAAATTACTACTTATTGTTTTGCAAAATTGGTATCAATGTTAATACAATACAGTTGTGTTTTTTTCCTTCTCACTGCTTTTACTTCTTGTTGCTTCCAGTAAATGAAAAGACCTTCGTAAACTAACAAGCATGACGATACTGGCAAATCCCTCAGAATCATTTCATTTGTGACACCAATAAAATGGAAGTGTGGAGAGATGTCTGAGTATAGATTCTGTACATCAGCTTCCATGATACATAAATCGACCCATAAACTGTATATATTCATGCATTCCTGCCCCTGCCCCTGCTCTTTGTTCTTTGCTCATTGTATATTTTGCTAATGCAGTAAAATTGCTGGATGACTAAAACTTATTCTACCAGACTTTAAGCTGAGCAAGGGCATGATAAAACCATCCTACAATGCAGGGCTCCACTTAATTTATGTTGCCTCTACCTGAGGCTTGTCACTGTGTTAACAGCATCTATGTCTATCTATTCTATTGCTTTTGATCATCTCAAAGGGCAGGAAGGAGCAAGCAAATGCACAAAAATTTGTCTTTTCCAGTATATCATGAAGACATAAACCCACATTTAAAGCTGTTAGAGTCTGCCTATTGTACTATCAAATAATGGAGCTCCTTCCTGTGAAGTGCCTCTGGATGTGATGGCACGAGCAATAATGTGACATTACTTGAGTAAATGGGTGGATAAAAAGAGTTGCAATGATTTCTGTCAGTTTTAAGGACGGCCTGCATGAACTTTGGTCATGAAGTTTCTGCTGCAGCTTGGCACTGTTCTAGCTCTAACATTAATAGATCCCTCTTAGATCTAACAGCCAGATGGTCAGCAGTTGTGAACTACTTACTGAACCGCTCTTGAAGTTACGCCAGGATATTTGTACACACATTCTTTCTGCAAGCCAGTGCTATAAGGTCATAGGAAGAACAAGGTCAGAAGTGATGTGTCACATGTTTTTGGGAGCATGTGTTGGCCTAACTGACCACACACAGTTGCTGAGCAGCAAACAGAAGAGGTGGAGATAATAATTCATAACAAGTCAGCTATTAATTGAATTTTTGGGTCTTCCTATGTTTGCAAATTGTCCATAAACAGACCCTGATTTTCCGGAATGCATTTGTTACTCAGAGTTATTTGCTGACACAGGAAACAGAAACCACAGAAATGTTGGTTGGGGCTTACCCTTATTTCTTAAAGGCTAAGCAGAATAGCTACCGACTAGGCACTTACCATGAGGCCTAGTGAAAGAAAAATGGAGTGTAAAGTTAAAATGTAGGAAGCTGAAAGGCAGAGATAACCATCATAAGAGAGTTTGCAGCCTCTTGACCTCAGCAATATTACCAGCTACATGCCATAACTTGATCTTTGGCATTAAATACTCTGCTGAGTAGGTGTTTGCTGTGTTACCATCTTCCTGGATGTTTTTTTGCAGCTGTCTTAACCTTGTGCTGCTGCCGTGCTCCTCCTGCATCTCTTCCTCTTGACACATATTCCCAGCTCTCAAGGTAAATTTTGGTTACAAAACCACCTGAAAGGAACTTGGAGCTTCTTGCCAGACATTCTATGAATAATTTGAAGACAAAAATACATTTGTAAGTGTATTTGTTCAACTATTTTCTTCCATACTATATTTTTGACCTGCCTCTGCTGCTTTTATCTGAAAACATGTATATATGCAATTATGGCCTAAAGCACTTACAGTGTGAAGACAGAAGAGGATGGAAGACAATAGGGAACTTCTGTACTTCCTTTTTAGCATGTCTGTGGTTCACCTTAGAACTTCAAGCCTTTGCCTTGAACCTGTAACATCCTGGAAGGCCTCAGGCACCTTTTGGGGCCAGTTTGTCAAATAGCTGCAATGATGTCCTCACTTCAGCGGAGCACAAAAGACAGTGCTACTCACTCACAGTCTCTGCCATTTAGAAACTTGCCAATGCCATAGTTACAAATTTGAAAAACACTTTGAATTTTTATTTCTCACTCCTTTTCATATCTGAAAACACAGACCAAATTTCCATCCACCCTTTCATTTTTTTTTAAAATGTTGAACTGGAAATTGTTTCGAGTAACTCCACTTTCAGTGCATATTCCTGGCCTAGCATAAAACTAATGAATAGCTCATTTGTGAGAAGTGTAGGCAGAAGGAATGTGATTGCAGGCAAATTTCACTAGGAACTGAAACAAACGTTCACAGAGAGTATTTTCCGGTGTTCAGTCACAGTGGCTAACCATTAATTGATGGGAATAAGTGTCTCTAGTTAAATGCAGTATCTAAGTAACTGAGCTGTATAATACAGGTTGCTGTGTTATGCTTAGCATATTGCTTCCACATGTGAGCAGAGAGGCTGTGTGAAAAGCAGCTTCACACAGTGAAGTCCAGGGTGCTCTGACAGGTGCAAGAAGCCTTTGAAATCTCCTGCCCCTCTTCTTCTCCCATCTTTTGGAAAAAAACCCTAAAACAGAGGGATAATGGTGTGGAAGTTTCTTGTTTATTTGCCCTTTTAGAAAGGATTTAGGGGTTAAAATGGATGAAAAGAATAATACAAGTCAATGTACTTACATTATTAGAGTATCATACAAAGATATGATCATAGAACAGGTGAATTTTGCCCTCAGAAAATGTCTTTTCAGTTGGGCTGGTCCTTAGGTTGGGTTTGCACAGCAAAAATATGAACCCACTTCCTTATTGAGTCACAGTGAAGCTGCCTTGAGGCCAATTACTGCCTCCTGGTCACTTGTCACTTCTTGTCAGGAATGAGCATAGAAGACCAGGAAGATCAAATAAATTTATACACCCTGTAGAAAGCCTTCAGGGGTTTTCCAGTTCTCAGTGTGGTGTCTGTGATTCCATCTCAGGTATGTTGCTATTTGATGATCAATGCTAATTAGGACAAAGTTATTTCCCTTTTCCTTTGTCTGACAATGAATCTACCATGATGAAGAAACCTGAAAAGCCACTGGAGCAATGGAAATAAGTTGCTGTGTGTAGGGGAAATGTGTGGTAGTAACTAGAGGCAGTATAGTGTAGCTGTCTGCTTTCTTTTATGATTTTCAGAGAGAGCTAGACTCATCCTCATGCCAGCTACTAACATTCTCTGAAGACAGAGCCAGTGGAGTGAGACATGCTGCTCCTGTGCCTTGAGTTATCTTATCAGCTTCTACTCTTGATCCCTGGGATGCAAGGGAATTTCTAGCATAAACCTTAAGCACTCCCACAAGCCACCAAGTCATCTTAAATGCAGAAATTATTAAGCTTCTTAATTTAGAGACTTTATTTCTTAAGCCTGAATCTCTCTCCAGAAAGTGGGTGAGAAAAGTCAAACATTTATTAGAGTAGTCACTCATCTGACGGAGTTCAGCTTCGCTGTAAATAACTTTTCTTTCTCATGAATGTTTTCCCACTTTGCTCTCCCCAGTTTTGGAAAAAACTTTTTTAGGACTTGAAATTTTAAGAAAAATATAATAATGTGTGCAAATTAATGAAGTCTGGAATTCTCATAGAATACATATCTTTCATGGACACAGACAGGATGATCCCACAAGTTATTTATCTAGTAGAATTTCTGAGCCCACACCTTGTCTCAGAAAATAGGACATTAGACCACTCTACACCTCAGCTTCCTGGGCAAAACACAATCCATGCATTACTTGGAATAGTGCCAGGAAATACAGTATTCCTGGTCTGAAACTAGTATAGATGGCATCAAAGTATTATTACTGTGAACATGAAAAAAAAAATCAATAAATCTGTCGCATGAATGCCACCTCTACGACCTTACAGGGTACCTTCCTTGAGTTTTATGCTCACACAGGTAGTACTGCATATTAAACTTCCAGCAGCAATGTGCACTTGTTTCGCTGCTTAGACTTAGAAAAGTATTTTCTTTGCCTTCCTCTTTCACCTTAACTTTCCCTTCTTTCATATTTGTTCTACTTATTGTTCTTCATTTCATTCTTACCTTCTCAGATAGTCATCTGACCTAGTTTTATGATATGGATTAAAGTAAATCCTATAATGTAAGTATTCTTGCTTTTCTGTATGCTGCTCTGTCATTTATGTTTTGCTGGGATTTTGGATGCTGGGGCTGGCTTTGGTTGAGAGAGCTTCTGTGTCTCTGAGACTTACCCCCTAAGTGACTGGGATCATGCTGTAAGCAACTTTGTTCTCTGCATTCTTGGGTACCCATTATCTCATTTCTTCAAAAGCAGACTTAATTCTTCAAACTCTGAAGATAATTTTGTCTTAAATTATTCAGTCAGAAACTCCCACTGAGGTGAATGGGGGAGGGAGAGGGAAGGTCCCTGTATATTTTAAATCAGAAATGCCTGTTTGAAAGATTTCTGGTTTTGCAATGTTAACTCCCTCTGGGTAAATACGCACTTAAATGGGGAAGAAGCCATCTCTTAACATTATTGGGTTAAAGAGCCAGCTGAGATTTTTTCTGATGCAAATCCCTCTGCCAGTTTAGCAATACTGGCAATGTCTTAGAACCTTAAGAAATAAAAAAACCACGAACATCAAGGAAGAGAATGATCCTTCCTTCTTTTCCACTCTGTGATGATGAATTAAAATTGGAGTTGAAGGAAATCAACAAAGGTTCTTGTTAGTGTCCCAGCCCTAAAAAGGGGTGCCTTGGTTCAGCTTTTTATCTGTGTTTTTCTTTGTTTAGGAAGCTCTCAACCTGTTTAACAGTTGATAATCAAATATTGTGTATGATGCTGACTGTTCAGTGCTGTGGCACTGTGATTTTTCTGCCCTGTCTTGCCCCAAGACTTGCTTACTGATCCATACATTCCATTGTAGGAATGCACCTGGACTTCATCTCTCATTTTCACACTTGCTTAGTTTTTTCTTTTGCCAGGTAATGGCTGTTATAATTGCTATGTGACATACAGTCCGAGAGGTCTATCCCAATGTGAAAGTTACATACATCACATTGTCAGGTATGAATTTCTATTTTATTATGTAAACATGTAGTTGTGTGGTTTAACTATTGTTACTACAGGATTTTAAAAAAGAGAACGACTTGTAGAAGGCAATGAGTAGGGGTTCTTCATTTCAAACCACAAGTTTATGAAAACAGCTAGCCAAAACTATAGGAACCTCTGGCCAACAACTGCGGCAACAGAGTTAAAGAGATTTTTATTTTCAAGCCTCCAACTAATGATCAAAAAGACTGAGGAAATGAGAGTGGTGAAATAAGAAATGAGAGTGGTGAAATAAGAAATAAGAGTGTGTGCCTACCTGAAGTGTGATACTGTGAACATTGTACCTTTGTGCTGTTGTGGCCACTGCCCTTGCCATTTAGAGAGTGCCTCACCTCAGTGGTGCTGGTTCTTTTGTCAGTCTCCTGGTGCTTGTGAAAGAAGCACATACACAGATACACTGTTCCAGGCAAGGCAGTTCTACCAGACAAAGTGTGCCATTCAAACACAGGACAGGTGGCAGGTACAAAACCCCATGAATACATTATTTCTGCTCTGCACACACCCACACATGGAAAAGAGAAGGAAACTTTGATGTAAAGTTCCCCCAGACAAATCCACAAAGATAAAAACTGCTACTTTTAATCCAGAAATTTAATTTTTTAAAAAACTTGAATGGATGAAATTACAACAAAGAACATCTCTAAAATAAACAGCTCTAGTGTAAGCAGCTAACAAATGGGCAGTGTGTATGTATTCTCAGAAGAATAACGTACAACTACCATTCCAGACATTCTGAGTTTTCTAACCTGAACCCTAGAGCTGAATTGCTGCATGGCTCTGAGCAAACCACTGTAGGATGGATTTAACCTGTTCCCTGGCTGGCAGTGCTGAGTAGTTATCATCTAGGTGTGAGTGCAGGTAGCTGAGGATAGAATTAGGCAGGCATGTCCATCTTTTATCTCAAGGCAAGGGTACTCTTCTGCTTGCAGACCAGTGTCCCAGGGGCTTCCAGTCTTTATAGAACTAATAAAAGACTCGTGTATCAGCCTTACTGCTTGCATGCTTTTTATTTCTATGAATATTTTTTGATGTTTTGGATTGAAATTAATCCCACAAATAATGTGCATACAGTGCTTTAAAACAGCTGCATTTCCTAGCCTGCACCCATGTTTTCCTACTACCTATGGCTACCAAAATTATCTTTTTATTGGTTTGTGGTTATTTGGCTTTGTGGTTAAAGAAGAAAGCCTGGCTTTCCACGTGAAAGCCTGGTTTCCTCACAGAGAGCTTGAGTTCTCAGTGTTTTCATGTTACAGTATTCCTGACTGAATGCTTACTCTTTTAAAACAAGTTTACGTGAATTAATATGCATGCCAGTCCCAATATTACTGCAATCAGCTTTTTTAATTTCAGAAAAAATATTTTCATTTATATTTAGAGAAAATTATTGATACTTGAACAGTTCTACTGATGCTAGGAGAGTCCCCAACCTAAAATACATGTTTAAATACCCATACAATTTTTGCTTAAGCAACTATTTTTTCACAGTCAGGCAAAACTTACTAACCAACATTTACTGAGATCAATATATTTTAATTGAATCTAATGGCAGATAGCTTAAACCAACAGATTTTTCACTGAACTAAGTACACTAAATCAATACATTGCCAAAACCTGTGAGATCTTGTATAAAAGGTATTTTTATTCTTAGCTAAATTAGTTTTATTGAAACTTACGCATATTAACAGTTATAAAAATACTGACATTCAGACACTGCTCATGACAGCCGTACATTCAGAAAACTTCAGACAAACTTACACAAAGCCATATAAAAAAAGGAGTGAATTTGCTGTAAGTGAAGAAAAAAAGGCATAGGGTTGATTCCTTCTCTTTGCTACAAACTGTCTGCTCTTGGGTGAAGTCCTTAGAGGACTAATTTAGGCCTGGACTTTCCCAGCTGACACCAGCACAATAAGGCAGGCTCCTCCTTGCTCAGCTGTGCCCCATGTGCAATCACCTGGTAGAGGTGATGCAGTACATGGATCATTCTGGGAGTGTACAACCAACACAGCCACTTCAACCAAGTAGCTCAAGTTTGGTGAAATCTGTCATTAGTGGCTGATATTGCAAAATTTGTCAATGCAAGAGAGAGTTAGGCAAGAGAGTATCCTCGATACCCATGGAGATCAGCACACCTCTTATCTATCCATAGATATAAGGAACAAGGACAGCAGCACTTCTCCAAAGTGTGTCTTCTTTCACTCTAAGCTTTTGGGCTGGGGATCATCTCTGACTTTCTGCTGAGACAACACATCCCAACAGGGTCTCAGTCAGAGTTATTATGAAAGCAAGCTGATTGTAAATATAGAATTGGAAGAATTGGTGACTTAAGTGAGAAACTGATAGCATTTACCCATCTGCTGGATTCCTATTTTCAGCAGGAGACACACAAGAGCATAGACACTACTGTGCGTAGGAGCGATGACACAAAGACAACTGTGTGGGATGGAGGCTGGCACACGGTCATCTGTTTTGGTATTCAGTTACAATTACAGCATAATTAGTCTACTAATTGCATGCCCAAGTTTAGTGAATGAATTTGTATTTGTAATTACAGCTTATTGAAATGCACAGTGTTTTCAATGCTTGCTTCTGTTTCCATGTGAGAGAGAAATTTTCTTCTTCCACTCCCCTTGTGTTGATTGCACATGCAGAAATGCAAAAGATGACCATAACCCAAGCAGGCAAGTATGTTGGACCCTTGCAGAAATAACAGCCAAACTGCAACCATCAGTTTTGCAATCACACCTATGGGAGTTCCTGACCTCAGGTGCAGCTTTGTTGGCTTCAGAGCCAACACTTTGCAGTGTCAAGGGCCACCCCTGCTTACAGGATCATGCTGGGGGATGAAGAGCTCCAGCTACTCAAGTTATCACCTGCTGAAAATGGCTTCCAAAAAGCAGCCTCCATTTTCTGCAAAGATATTTTCCAGTTCCAGATGCAGAAATTTTTGCGACTGCCCCAATAACAAACTCTTCCCTGATCTTTTTAATGTGAAGTGAGTAAGTGGAAGCCACTAAAGCAATGTCATTTCTTAAGCAGAAGCATTGACTTTCTTACAATCTACAGGGAAAATACTTCCTTTTCTTCCATTATGTTTCCCTGTATCCAGCTGAGAAGCATAAGCTAAGTACTAAGGAAAGGACTTATCCTTTAAGAAGAATCTTGGATGATGCTTTAAACAATGTAAAGCTTTGTTTTTCTTTGATAAACCTTCATAAAACCCCCACATTCTTTGAAGTTCTGAAGTGGTTGCCAGGAGTTTCTGTCCCACGAGAAAGTAAGGTGGCAGCCACATGACACATGTGCAGAATTTTATGCATTCTACGAGAGGTTAGAGAGCCTGTCTCACTTTCAGAGAGATGCCACTGTATTTATAAGATGGTCTGTACCAAGGGAGAATCAAACTGAAACTTGCAGCCTGTACATTCTGTAACAGTTTGCTTTAATTAAAATCAGACATGTTCCTAAGCAGAACTTCACATCAAAACATAGTCTTCAAACTTTGGGGAAAACAGACAATGAAGTATTACTTTTTTTTTTTTTTTTTTCCCCTAGCTTCCTTTAAGAATAAAAGAATTGATTGCACAAAAACTTGGTGCTGACAACTGGGGAGCTATAGACTCAAATTTCTTTGAAAACTAAGTAGATGGACCATACTATTTCATTTTCTATGTATCTATTCCCCATGATTTATGATTCCCACAGACCAAGAACTGAAAACTCAGGCCAAAATGCTGAAATGAAGAGCAGAGGAAGTAAACAACATTGACATTTCAGAGTAAAACCCTTTCAAGCTCAGTTATCCCTGTTGTTAAGGAAGCTACTGATGTAAGGGAAACTTTTGGTATGAAAGGACAAATAAAATAGTAGAAGGAGTATGAAGCTGTTGATTTTTTTCAAGAAATTATATTCAATGTCTTATCTCTATTCTTGCTTCATTCAGCAGAGATCTGAAACTGGAGAAAGAACACAAAAAAAAAAAAAAAAACACAAAAAACCCACGCCAAAAGCCACACCCAAAAGCTAAACAAACAAATGCCAAACCAAAAGCAAATTTCCACAGATTTCATAGGACATTGATAATTTTCATCTGAATGTGGTTTGTTTTTCTCTGTGTATCTTTGGTCAACAGTGTTTCAAATCTGAGAAAAAATGTCATCTCATTCAAGTACTGTGAAATAAATTAATGTACCTGAATGAGGAGGCAGGGCTCATTTTGTCATCTAGCCTTGCCTGTAACACTGTTTAGGTTCCTACACACTTAGGAATCCTAATTATTTAGCCAGACCACAGACCATATCCTTTAAATAAGTACCAATATCCATTTGACAAGTTCCTTCACAACTTAAATCAAGTGCCATTACCTATTTAGCAAGTAAGTTAATTGAGATGTTGCACGCAGTGCAATCCCCTTGTAAATTCAATTAATCCCTCACAACTAGCTCAGACTAGGTGTCCTTGAAATACTTGCACAGAGATTTAGAAAAGGTAGTATATTTAGTGAGGAGATGGAAGGGAGAGAGAGGTGACTAGTCTCTTGCTTTGGCTAGTTTTTGTAAAATGCTAGTTATGCTTCACAATTTAATGCATTGCATTGTACAAGATGTACTGTTAGCCTGAGCATCTGAGTATCTCATTCAGGCACATGCAGTTTGCACCTGCGTGAGTTGTAATTCATTACAGTAGTATCATGTGGATGGATATATGTACAAAGCCTTGAGACTGAAAATGTAAGTTCAGACTTTGTTAATTATTATTAATAGATTAGGAGTGCTTTGGTTGATCTGATTTTGTGGGGTTTTGTGGTATCTCTTATTTTTAAGGAGGTCTGTAAGACATAAACTCTCTACTCCACACATAATGTATTCTGTTTTGTTGGTTAGTCCTAAACGAGGGTTGAAAAGAGAAAAGTCTTACTAGCACAGAGGATCAGCACTTCTTAATTATCCTATTTTGTGGTACAAGGTGGGCTGGTGAGGTGACCTACAGCAGGAAGTCAGCACTTTTTGAGTGACTACCAGCATATTTTTGCATTTTTTTGCTTCAGCCTTCTATTCTCCTTCAAATGGATCAAGTTCCCGTTCTTTGGGTCTTTAGTTTTGTCCATTAGTACATCCCCAAAGAGTATTTTGTCAAACAAAGCAAAACACCTTGAAGACAATTCTAAGTTTCTTGAGAGTTATATCCCATACTTTACTTATGTAGTGATTATTTATTGAGTTAGCACTCCCAAAAGGCAGATCTGGATACCAGAAAAATGCATTAGATAATTGCTAGTTGGTTTGCTCTCCTGGTATTTTGTGGTATTTTATGCAGTCCTAATGGCATCACCTGAGATTCTTTGGGCACAAAAATATTTTAAACTGTGGTCTGTGATAAATTTTCTGGAAGTGCTTTTCAAATTCCCATATCAAGAAGTTCTGTTGAAAATTTTCTTATGTCCAGGTTGTTGTTCTGGATAACATATTCACAAATGGCTATACACATCTTAGATCCACAAGAAAGATTAGGGAAAGAGATTACAATTATTGTAAGCATAACTCCTACAATGAATAAGTGTTCGCATTTAATCTTTCTTTACTGTATTTTGAAAATAAGAAAATTAATTTGCCATGTCATGCTTAGAAATATTTTCTTAGGTTATGTTCTCAGTCAAAGGTTTGCTCAGAATCACGTCTCTCTCCAAATATCCCTCTCTTTAGGAACCCTGAGAAGGACTCCTGGATTTAGAATATGTTGACGAGAATAAAACTACATAGAAAAAAAGCTCAAAAGTCCAATAACACCTAATTCACTTTCACTATAAGCAGATAAACATCAACTATGAAAATGTCAACAGCTACAACTTCAAGAAATAAAATGCTGTATCATTTTCATGTGTCCATGACAGAGCATGCTGTCAGCACCTGTGGGAATCAAGAAAGCTTCTGATATTTTGAGATCTGATGGCCAAAAGGCTAGCTTATCATCTGATCTGAGTAAGAACAATGCTGGAATAGCACAATAGATTATTTAGACACCAAACTGATGCTATCAATGATTTTTCATTACTCTATGCTCTACACGCCTCTTTTGGAACCAATGCTGACCACACAGCTTAGTATAATTGAGAGGCTAAGCTCTATTTCCATTTGATATTTTCCCTGCTGTTTCAATGATAATATTCACATACAATAGGAGGAGATAATAATACAAAATCTATATTACTCTCAGAACCATCTTTTGCAGTCTAAATCCATTATACTCTTTGGGAGCTAGTTAGCTAATTATTAAAACAATATCTTAAAATAATCAACTTCCAGAAAAATTGGCAGGCCAAATTCAGTTCCCATTCATCCCCAGACAGCACCAGTGCATTGTCATGTATAAGGGAGGATTATAGAAAACAGTGTCAAATTATTATGTTTCAATAGTGGATGAATTATCCATGTGCGGGTTGTAGGAAATAGCCTAATGGCTTTACAGACAGGCATTACACTCTTTACCCCTTCTTTATCTTGTTCTTTGCTTGCCAGATTCAAGCACAGTATGTGCTATAGGAGAACTTGGGTATCCTTGCAAGACCTCTTTCATCTCTCATTGCAGATAGGATCTGGCAAAGAAGGAGTACCACATTATTTTAACACAAAGACAACTGTCACATTATTTCCCCAATGGCCAATCACCCTGCAGGGGACAAGTTCATCTATATTGTACCTGCTTAACATACTTCATTAACTCTGTCAATTACCAGCTACCTCAGCACCTTTTCTGTTGGCATTACACAATTTATTCTTTCCATGTCCCAAACAGTACCACAGCTCCTACTGCTTCATAATCCAAGTAAGGAGATATTAATCTTAGAAATGTGGATTAAAACAATTAAAATAGATTTTCAAGATGGTTTATGTCTTGTTTTTTGATGGTGTTCAGCACCTACTACTGTTTTTGAATTTTAAATATAAGGGAAAGTTCCCTCTAAAAAGCAGACATATGTCTTTTAGGAGGGACTATATTTTTCTTTGACAGAGACTTTCCATAGAAGTTCTCACTGCCAAGTATAGCAGCAAACTTTTCTAGTTTAACATACCCTTTCAAGATAAACTTTAAAGGTAAATAAACAGAGATGACTTTAGCCATCTCATTGAGGCTTGCTAGGGGAGGAGCTAAGGAGCATATTTACCCTGGGCTCTTTCTGCAGGCATTGGAGACAGACTTGCCATTCTGTACAGAAATTCAGCCTACCTGAGCCAAGCTATACCCCACTGACTTGTGGGAGACTCTACTCCTCACCACAGAGCCTTAGATAAGTGGCTTTTCATTGAATGTGTCACTTACAATATCCTTGTGAGAAGCAGAATTTTTGGGTTTATAGAAACAGTTCAAGAGGCTGGTCTTTCAGGTGGTTTCAATGGCCAGCAGAAAGGTGGGGTTGGATGAGGAGCTAAAATTTGGGGATGGGAGTAAGGTGACATAAAGATTGGGTCTCTAAATTCAGGAATAGTTATGGAAGGGGGCTTGAGAGTTCCAGGGCAGCAAAGCTGAGGAACGCTCCACAGACAGAAGGTGTAAAATTAGGAAGAGCACTTGTCTGAGCTAGCACTAAGTGTATGTAGTTGTCTACTTGAATATTAAGCTCTGCTTATACTAATCACCTTCAGTGCATGAGCCCAGAGAAAGGTGCTTGTGCGGGCAGTTTTGGGTACAAAAGGGTGACACTCACAACTGCCCAATTCTACAATTCCCCACCACCACTGAGGGATGAGAACAGAATTACAGGACTGCTCCCCACTTCCCTCCCTCTCTCTCTTCTCTTTCTCTCTCTCTATCTTTTATTATTATTATTATTTTATTTTCCTCTATCTGGAATATGACAGGTTTCTTCAAAGGACACTTTTGAAATGAAGAAAACCTGTATTTTCACAGAAAAAAATCAAACAGTAAATGACCTAATACCTGCTACAAAGACATCTGATTAAAGCAAATTCAACATACAGTTTAGAACAGACTAGCATCAAATGTTCTGAAAGGGAACAGATGAACCAAGAGAATTGGAAGTCAATGGAAATCCTAAATACCTCCTGATTACATGGAGTCTTCCCAGTCATTTTTCAAAAGGAGCGAGGGACATCTGATCGCTCAGCTCCTGCTCTAATTAGGTTGAAAGGCAAATCCTTCAGAAAAGGGAAGTATGGCTTGAGGTTACCCATTGTAATTGTGGAGTCTGTTGTGAAGTTGACTGTTTCTGCATGATTCAGCTTTCCAAATTAGTATTTCTTCCAACTGAATATTTTTTGCTGCTTCTCCTTTTCGTGTTTTCCTTTTTTCTACCTGAACCAGTGTGCTTCCTCCAGAGATAGTTGCTGCATACTTCTGCAGGTATTGATCAGGGCAGTGTCTCTGATCGGCTGGAGAGAAAATGACATTACCTGTCATCTTTTCCCATGCTACAGAATTGTAAAATACAAGGTTTCAGTACATCAATTAGCTTCAAAATACTGTAACTGCATATTAAGAAATAGCAGATACCTACTGCTATATGCTACATTTGTACCTTCACTAACCTTTGGGGGCATTACAGCATTACAAGTATAGTTGGAATGTGTGTATAGCCTAAATATGTAAGGAAAAAGGGTCTCCATTGTGAGGATTGTGTCTGCAAAAAATGAACTTTTTTTTAACACTTCCTTACTTAATGCTGTTGTCTGGGCTAAGATTCCTTTCAATCTTCGCAGGAAAACCAGTCAAAGTGAATTCTCTAATTGCAGTAAAAATAAAACCCTGTGATTCTCTGACATGCCCATAACTTGAATTTTTGAATTAATGCAGGAAGGGTTTAGGGAGTTGCAATACACCAAACTACTTCCACTTCTGTAAAAGCTGTTTGTTCACAGCCAGGTGTAGTACCTTTTTTTTTTCTTTTCTTTTTTTTTCCTCCCCTTAAATAAAAATGAACGCTGTGCAAACACCAGCTGACTCCTTTTTAATCTGTCAGCACATTCTTTACATCTGTGCATAAACATTATTATCACAAACTCAGAGTGTTACTGCAAAAATTATCAGAGTCCTCAAAATGTACTCTCCGCAGTCTCCATTGGAATACATCTCTAATGCATTAATGTGAGAACAAGCAAGCTCTAGGAGGGAAAAAAGAAAGGCTTTTCATTTTAACAGAAGGTTAGCCAGGGTTTCCCTCACTATCATGTTTATGCTCAGGGTAACTATTCTGTACTTAGTACAGTATTTTCTTCTGACATATAGTTGGCCTCAATAATGTTTCCTATTGTGTTCACTCAAAATATTAACCATTGATGAAAAGACATGGTCTGAAGGAGAGTGATACAGGACACGGTGTGTTTTCAGAGATTTTTAAAGATTACCTTTTAGAATGGAACTTCTAGCTAGGTATTAGTGTGTCTGTGTGTAGGAAAAAACCACAGTCATATTTTTCATGTTTATAGGGATGACCTTTTATATTATAGTACAATGCTTTGAAGCACAGTTATTTTAATTGCTTTATATGCCTATTGAGACCATTCTGCATGTCACTTTGTTATATATAGCACCAAGTCACATATGTTTGGTCAATGAATCTTTTGCTGCCTTGATATTTATGTTAAACTCTGAGCACGAGTTGTGGAAACATTGTGCTCTGGGTTTTGCTGTCAGGTTTTTTTTGTTGTTTAGGATTTTTACTGTCACTCTAGCTATATACCTAATGAGGTGACAGGAAGAATTAAAAATGACAGATTGTTTTGGCTGCAATGGGGCTGTCTGAGCTGTATTTTCCTGTAACACAGCTCAATAAACCCAGCTTGTGGAAAACCCTCTGCATGTGATTCACTGCTGCAGCAGGAAGGGGTCCAGGTGGAGACTCAAGGAAGAGAGGCTGTGTGGCTGTGGAAGATGTGTGGCATGGATGGGCACCCGGCACCTCTGGGAATGCACAGGGCTGCTCCGGCCACCACCTGCTGCTCCCAAAAACAGCTCATCAGAGGTTTTCAGGGTTGGCTATGGCACATCTGTTTCTCTCCAGACACTTTGTTACACTGTAGTTTTCAGTCCACAATGCACCTTCAGCAGACGGCTCCTCCGAGCTGGGGAGCGCTGGGAAGGCGCTGGGAAGGCGCTGGTGGAAAGCGCCATGGTGGGGATGCGGGGCAGCCTCTGCCTCAGTGCCAATAAACGCCTCCGCATCCATGGGCCATTTTGCTGCTGTGATCCTGGTGGAAGAATAAAAGATATCAGAAGAGATTCCCAGAACTGAACGGTTAACTACAGGTGCTAGACTGATAGCTGGTGTAATTAAGAAAAAAGATCTGTCATTTCACAGACTGTGCAGAATAAATTCCAGATATCCACACATAATCTTTCAAAATGACTTTATCTCCAGAGCCTGAAAGGGTGACCACAGAATACCCTGAACCCAATTATGTACTTCCTGATTATCATATTTTTATTTCTCAAGACACAGGGCTAATAAGAAAGATCAAAAAAATGTTTGAACCAGAGTAATTTCAAATGTCAAGAACTAGTTATTCTTACAACAAGCTCCCAGGTCTTGGCAATGTAAGCTGTTCTCTGTTTGGTTATATAAACTGACTTTGTACTGTGGAATCAACACATGCTTTTGAGACCTGCATTTGACCTTCTTATTTTATTTTATTTGGGTTTATTTTATTTTACTTTTGGAGTTGGGGATGGTGGAGTGATGTTGGTTATTCTATTTTTTTTTTTTTTTTTTTTTTTTTTTTTTTAATACCGTTTCTCTGAAAGAAAACTGCAGAGGAATTTCAGGATGTTTCTGTTCAGTTCTTTGGATTGGAACAACCCAAAACCCCAATCAGGTAAGAATCAGCAGGAAGGATGAATCCAAAATAAAAAATCCACAGCAGAAATTTACTTTAGAAAGAAAAGGAATGTTGCCAGTAAAATGAGCAATAAAAGGGGGAGGGCAAAGAGGTGGATTCCTCTGCAGCAGGAAATAAAACAAATTTCTGCTTTCCAAATGATTATTTGAAAAAGGATTCAGAAGGTACCTGACTTTATTCTCCTTACAGTTCCTCATATTCAGGGAGCAGTGCACATATGGATGTTAAGGAAAACCATGTGGCTCCCCGCGGATGATGTTCTGCACATATAATTTCCTACAGGGGAGAAAACAGCTTCAGCCTGTAGGTCTCTGGTTTTTGGCAACAAGACATGAAGATAGCTGTTGTGGCCTGCTTTCTTGAGATGCTGAGCAGCCATAAATTCAGGTGAAGTCAGGGGAGCCATATATACCAAACCTATGTTTTCAGAGACGGAGCTGGATCGTTCTTTGTTCTCCAACTGGCTCACCAAGAGAAGTGCCACAGAGGTGCCAAGTGTTCCACCCCCCCAGCCAGGGCTAAAGTGCTGCCTGTATCAGACAGAGGAAGAGGATAATTAAAAGTAACAACTCTATAATGAGACTGGCAGCTTTGCTCCAATCAGGGCATGGGTGAAAAAGAGTAAGTGAGAAAAATTTAATTTGAAGCTTATCCCTAGGCTGGCAATTGAATTCAGTAGTTATTTGGGTCTCAGACAAACTAGCCAGTTCTGGAAAGGAAAAATGAAGATGGAAAAATACTGCAAGTAATCATGCAAAGCAGAATTCTGAGGGTAGCTTCAAGAGAACAAAACAAAACTGTTTCCACTAAGATCAATCATGTTAGTTTCTGTCCTTTTTTTTTTTTTTGTCCTAATTATCAGTGCCAAGCAGGAATCACAGATTAGACACTATTGAAGCTATTTTTAAGTTTATCTTATTGAAACCTGTTCTTTTCAATGAAACTGTTCAGAACAAACTTAGCTTTTAGATTCTCTGCTATATTGCTCACAGTATCCTGAAAGGAAAGGAGCAGATGCTGGTAATTCCTCTTGGGACCAAGATCATTGCAAGGAGTTCAGAGACTCACATGCACACATTAAATTAGGAATTTGAAGGTGGGTGGAGGGGATCTATTTCTTGATTATGCAAAAAAATTGCTGCTCAGGGTTTTTTCCCAAAACTCTTTGGATTTGGGAGTCCTTTTCTCATTGTGAGGGGATGACAGGCTAAAGATTCCTTTTGCTCTAATGTCATTTGAATCTGGGTATGGTTTTAGGAAATTACATGCCTGGGCATTTAGATTAAAGTTTCATCCAGAAAATGCTGTATCAGGGTGAGGAGGGATTTTGGACTATCCCTCCTGGCAAGGTGGCAACCCAGGTAAAATTTCTTATGACAGCTGGCCATGGTCTGTCTGTCAGACAGTTTGTGTGGGAGGGAGAAGTAGAAGGATCAGGAAAAGAGGAACATATTCTTTGATGGTTATTTGTTTTAATCTCAATTTAATCTACTCTCGGTTTAATAAGAAGGGCTTGGGAAAGAAAAGGTATTAGAAATGGAGAAGAGAAAGACAGGCAGAAAGAAAAATATGATGAGACATTATTGGGGAACAGTGGAAAATATGAAGATGACAGCTAGGCCTGATCCAAAATATAAAGCAAGCATAGCAAGTTGCAAAGTGAAACAAAATAGGATACAAGAAAGGCAGATAGAAAAAAATCTGCATTACCAGACATGTTCTACGCTTCTATGCCATTCTATGTGTGTAAATGTATTAAATCTCTTCACGTCCATAAAATGCCCAAATTTTGCAAAAATACAAGCTATGGTACACTAAATGCTAACCTTGATTTGTGGGTGTGCTCTAAAGAATAATTCTTTGTCTCTGTTAGTTGTTATGACAGAGAAATAAAAGTGGATCTGTGCATTTAAGACCCACTGGCAGCATTATACACATTTCAGTCAGATCTGCCCAGATCTGAAAGTTGTAGTCCAGCCCTGTGGGCTGAATGGCTATTCCCAGTTGGAGTGCACAGTGTGTTCTTACAAGTATGTCTCCCTCTTTAGTTTCGTACTAATAAAGCTGGCTTGAGTGATCCAGATTCACTGTAAAGCAGTGAGGCACAGTAAGTGAGAATGGCAAGACTCACATGCCAAGACTTTCTACAAGAAATTAAATAAATATTTGTATCCTTTCCAGGATACAGCTTGTATAGCTGACAGTAAACCCCAAATTCTATAGTTTTGTACAAAGCTACTTCATGTTACATCTTGACACTTATACAAGATCTACATTATGCTTGTGCAGCATAGGTTCCAAAAGGTTGGTGTATTATTAATGAGATAGTGGAAATGCTCTAGAATCAGCTTTCATCTAAATGAAGGTGATGGTGTTTATCTGTACCCTTGGTATTCATTGCTGTCTTGAGTGCACAGTGCTTCCTGCTGGTATCTCTGCTATTCATTTCCTGACTAATCTCTTCACCTGATCAGTATTGACTGTAACTCTCAATCTATAACCTTTTGGTACAGTGACATTATGGCTAAATAAAACACAGATGCAAAAATAATTAACAAGGTCTGATACTGGTATTTCCTTTCTGGCAAATAGTTTCAGCAAAACTTATATTTGACAACTAAAAGCAGTATTTTTAAAGAAAAGGGTAAATGGAAGATGAATATACAATTTTTAGCTCCTTAATATAGATTACTTACGAAGAAATAGTAAGTTACCTTACAGAAACCAACAGCTTCTTCAGTTGGATTGCTTCTGTCACTGCATGGACGCAGCCCTGTTTGATGTCCTCCTACCATTTGTCTTGCATGGAGTCTTTTATCTAAATCCAAAGCAAGGCAGTCGTCACTGCTGCAATTCAATAATGGCTCCACAGGAGCTGTCATCCCCAGTTTGCTATTCATCTTATAAAGCCTTTGAGTTTTCAAAGTATCCACTAAAGTTGGTATTTCAATGCTGTGGACAGATCACTTAAGCTTCTTTTGTATTTTCAAAACAGGTTTAAATCGAGGATGGACAGATATTGAAATGCCCAACTTATTGTACCTAGGTGCCAAAGGAAATGATGGAAATGTCAAAAGGTAATTGGATAATCACACCCACCTCCCAGCTGAAAATGTGTGACTTTGTGAGCTTGAATGACACTGACTCAATACTGGCATTGCCTGTGGGGAATGAGCCCCCTGGAACAAAGGAGAAAAAAAGACAAAGACAGGAAAAAAATTGAATTAGCCACTAGCAGCCCCAGAAAGGGAAAAATTATTATGTGATAACAACATGAAGTATAAAGCAAGAGAGAACATACATAATTTCTGCTCAAGTATAAGATGCCCTTTATTCCATTTGATATAGACTTAGAAAACAGGGGTCATTTTGGACTTGGAAGTTGGTGTCTGAAGGAACTCATATTTATCATTATTCAAGACCCTGGATGCTAGGATTTAGAGTGCTCTTTTGAGGTTTAGGTGGGAGTTTGGGGGGGTTGTTTTTGATTGGGATTTTCTTGCAGATGCCATTTTACCTGGACCAATCTGGATATGTATTTTAGCTGTTAGCCTTTTGGTTTTTTTGTTTGTATGTTTCTTTTCAGCAAAAGCATAACCATCTTTGGTCAGTAATTGGAAATAATTTAGTACAGAAAAAGAGACTGTATTTTTTGAGAGTGAGAATTAGCTTGGATAAGAAAGCAGTATTCTTACCTTAGCTCAAGTTCAGCTAGGACGCTAAATTTATCTATAGCCTTTTCTTACCAGAAATACCAGTTTACTCAGTTTACTATACAGAGATTGGAGTTTTACCTGAAGAAAATAGTCTCTGTGGGAATAACTCACATTGAAAGTATTGAAGGAAAAAAGCTTCCACTGTCAGAACCAATGCTACTTCCACAAGCACCAAATCCATCTGTATTGGAAAGCAAAGAAAAATATTTCACTTAAGATTTTCTAAATCCAACCCTATGAATTTATGAGATTGCTTTCATTTCAGAGCTGTTTGGCACAACTACAGTATGTTGTCCCCTGTTGCCCTTCTGGGGACAAGTAACATAAATTGCTTACTGTGTGTTTTCCCTGAGTACTGCTACATTCAGTGGTCTGCAAGAGTATTGGAACATGGCCATACGGAAGAGTTTGCCTTGTCCCTACCCTCTGGGACAGGAGAAGTGCAGATGAATGATTTGGAGGCAGTGTCTGAGCTACTGACCAGTTCTGACCTTGACAGTCCTAGTGCTGCCAGGGAAATCTGCAGGCTTGTGCCAGCGTCCTGTATTGATCTGCAGAGGTCCTGGGAGGCTCTGTAGATGCAGCTCAGAGTGGAGAGGATTTCTTAACACAATCGAAATACAGCCTTCCTCTGCCTCTGTATTTTGCTGTCTCCCTTCCCTGAGCTAAATCGTACCAATTTCCCTGCCCAGGGCTCATCGCAGCGGCAGAACCATGACTCACCTGGTAGTTTCTGAGACAGCCAGGCATTCCCCTCTAAATCTCTTCATCCCCTTCAGCCTATTTTTAAATGCTTGGCTGCTATTCTTAAGTGCTGGTATTGAACAAAATGTAAATATAGTGCAACCTCTGGTTTTAACCTTGGCCTCAATCCACTTTTATTCTAGTTAAATGTAATAAACAACAAAGGTAACATAAAGATGTATATTCTTTTTTTTTTTTTATGTTTATAATTCTTTAAAATACATGAGTCAGCTAAGCATTTAAAAGTAAAATATAGATATAAAATTATTCAGACAGGGTGATATAATATAGAATTTAAATTGAGCATATTTTAGCAGCACTGGGAAACCTTACCCCAGAGCTAATAATGTAATAGATCTATCTCACCAACATCTTGGAACTTGCAACACAGTTTTATCCACAAAGGAGAGTTCTCTGGCCTACTTTATTAAATACCTTAGAGGACTTCGCCTGTAAGATTACATACGAACAATGCAATTTATTAAAATCCCTGTTCTTCATTTTCCTGTTGAATTTTTAGCCAGTTTCTAAAAAAAACCCAACAACAAAAAACCAACCAAACAAACAAAACACAAAGTATAAACAAATCCAACAGGCTAAATAAATGTAATTCAACAAACATTTTATCAAACAGGTATATAGGGAAAACATCCTACAGTTTATTTTTTGTCATCGTTTGTAAATTTTGCTGTGCTGCATCAGGCAAGTTGTGTCCCTGATCAGGAGTGTTTTTTCAAACCTGAAGCAGAACTGTGGATATAACTGAAAAGTTACCCATTAATGACAGTCCTAATAAATAAAAAATTAATCAAATTGAAACAGTCTTGCTATTTCTTATAAACTGAAAGCATTCAGCTTTGTTTAACAAATCCTAATATGCCAAATGCAATTACATTGTCATTGCAAAAAGATACAGACAAAGGTTGAAGCCACATCATCTTATACTTTTCTTGGGATTGGCATGGATATTTTGGTGGCTCTTATTTAGAAATGGTTTACATTAACTCACCACTGTTGGAGGTGTAAGTATTTAAATCTATTCACTAAATAGGATTTTACATGAAGTCAGAGTAGTCAAAGAGAACTCAATATAGTCATGCTAATTTATATGTGTATCTGAGGTTTCTGCTTAAATTCTGTTATACATTCTAGCATTTACCTTGGAGTTTTTATGTAATTCTGTTTGATCTGAGAAATTAGGATCATTCCACTTAGTGGAAGATGCTAGATATTCAACAATAATAATTACCATTTTAAAATTAGGCCATTTATGTAAGCAGTAGGATGCAGAGCTGGCAATTAATGCTAGACAGCCATTTTTGCAAGGTGGTATAAAGAATATCCCCAAATCACTTTATTTCCCTTCTCTGGTGCTGCCTACTTGCTGAGATCATAAAAAACAAATTGACACACATGAAAAACGTAGAAGTCCATCCCAGAGAACAAAAGAAGGAAATTCATACAGCTCACTAGGCAATGCCAAAATGCAAATGCAGACAACTAAACTGTCACAACAAAAATATCCAGTTAACCTGTAACTCCTTCCCTGTATGTATATATGTACTAATGTGATAAAGGACTCTACCGTGAAAAAGAAATTAAACAGATGAAATTTTCATGAGTCTATTGTCATAGGTAATCCAATTTAGAAAGAGAGAGGAAGGTATTTGACCTGACATTAATAACATTCATTTACCGATATCTGATGGGAAAAAAAAACCCCAAAGTAAAACAATCTATGAACTCAAGGTAGGAAGAAATCACTGAAGACAAGGGTTTGTATTTGTGTGCATGTGCAGCTTGTTTAGGGAGAGGAGGTTAATTATGAAGCAAAACAGTCAAAAAGTGAGCGTGGCTTAGAAGGCCACAAAAATGACTATACCAAAGAAAGCCACAAAAGAATCCTTAACTTGGAAATAATGAAGATATGCTGGAATTCATTGCACATACTGGATTCATACACTCATAGAATAATTTAGGTTGCATATGAGCTCTGAGACCATTGAGTGCTACCATTAACTCAGCTCTGTCAAGTCCAACACTAACCTGTGTCTCTGAGCTCCTTATCTGCATATCCCAGGGACAGTGACTCCCCAACTTCCAGAGGCAGCCTATTCCAATGCTTAACCTATTCCAATGATAACCCTTCCAGGGATGAAAATTTTCATAGTATCCAATTTAGACCTCCCCTGGTGCAACTTGAGACCATTTCACCTTGTCTTATCACTTGTTACCTGGGAGAGGAGACCCTCACCTCACTACCCTCTTTTCAGGCAGTTGTAGACAGTGATAATGTCCCCCAGAAGCCTCCTCTTCTCCAGGCTGAACACCAGTCTGAGTGGGAAACCCTTTCTAGAGTGGACAGGCTAGACAGACTGAAAGAAAAGGTTCTCAGGGACAGACTGGGGTGTATATAAGTTTGTTAGAGGTGTTTAACTAATACCTCCAGTAGGGCTGTTAACATGACATCTCCCATGACCAAGGGCTGCTGGGATGTGCTCACAGGAGGAACCATCCCTCTGGTGTGGAAGGAACTGCCAAGGAAATGTCATGGGCAACTACTTCAGTCTAGGACAGAATGAAGCTACAGTCTGGGGACTTTGGAAGGAAATAGTGATTTTTTTTTTTCTGAGGTACCTCAGAATATTTTGTAACCTCAAAACAAAAGGAAAGTATTTCTAAAATAGAAAATAGTTTGGACACCATACATTAAGTTCGGAATAAATTTTTGTTTACATATTTTAACAGAGGAAAAACTTTAATATTATTTGAAATACTTCAATGTTTGAATGATTTTTCATCAAGAATTCTGCATTTTTTTCCATAATAGCTAGTGTGGACCTATGTTTTGGATCTGTGCTGAAAACAGTGTTGATAACAAGGATTGTTTTAGCAATTGCTGAGCAGGGCTGACACACAGCCAAAGCTGTTTCTGCTTCCCACTCCACCCCCCCCACCGTGGGAAGGCTGGGGACACACAAGAAGTTGAGAGGGGACACAGCTGGGACAGCTAACCCCTACTGGCCTTAGGTATATTCCATACCCTGTGGCATCACGCTCAGCTTATAAAGCTGGAGGAAGAAGAAAGGTGGAACATTTGGGGGGTTGGCATTTGTCTTCCCAAGCCACCATCATACGAGGTAGAGCCCTGCTCTCCTGGAGATGGCTGAACATCTGCTTGTTGATAGGGTGTGGTAAGTGAATTGCTTGCTTAGCTCTGCTTGGTGTGTAGCATTTGCTTTACCTGTTAAATTGTCTTTACCTCAGCCTATGATTTTTCTTGCTGGTGCTCTTTCAATTTTCTTTCCCTTCCCACTGAGGGGAGTGAGTGAGAGGCTGTGTGAGGCCTAGTTGCTGGCTTGGTTTAAACCATGACAACATTATAATGAAAACTATTTTTAAAATTAGGTGTTTTACATTTTTTCTTATTGAGAAGACAGGTTTAGAATGGGGGAAAATGAAAAAAATCTAAAGGAGTCTATATGAAAACCAACCCAAAGCAAACGGCAACAAAGCCTTCTGCTCTGCTGCTAGGCTGCTGAAATATAAAACAAATATTCAAAACTATTTGGTTTGGGGGTTTTAGTGACCTTCTTACATGAAAATGTTTGAAATGGGTCCAGTGCTATATCACAAGTCAGCAGAGTAACCTGTCCCTGTTCAGGTCCAACACTGATCTCTAGGTCTCTTCCCATACTAATCAGTTTTGTGATCCTGTTGGGGGTCTGTCAAAGAAAGAAAACCCCCAGCTGAGGCAGGAGGCAATGGACTGGGATAATAACTGAGGCCAGACAGAGCATCCCATATGTTTACTTCTTTGGAGTAATGGAAAATACACAACCCGATAGTAGGAAAAGGATGAGTAACAATAACCTCGCCACCAATACTATATTTGCAGATCTTGGGTTAGATGACTAAGTATGTTCCCACTTCATATTTAAGATATTGAAAGTTAATGACTTCCTTGCCTTTATTTGATTGGTAAGAGTTATACGGTTGAAAACTGGGACAAGACAGTGTTTTAAAATAATATCCCAGGGTAATGAAATGGGACAGTTTCATGGCCTGCAGTTTAACAGGAATGCTTGTACACACACTCATACACATACAAAACAATGCACATGCAGATACAATTAGTTTGTAACTGTGATTTACTATATCTATTTTTTTCTATACATTGCCCAAACCAGGGACATCCTTGTCTCTTCCAGAAATGAAACTGAGGTTTCATGTTCTTATAGGTTCCAAAACTGGAACATGCATTTTGCTTCTGGCACTACCTCTGTGCACAGGGCCCATTGAAATAACCACGACTCCTGAGGTCAACAGCACCATCAGGCCCTGGGGTGACCCATTCAGTCTCTCCTTTCACTGGACATTTTTCTATATTACTGGCAGTAGAACACAACTGCCCCTCTTGCTCTCAGTGCCATGTGCAAAAAGTTAGATACACTAAATATTTTGGGTCTTGGAACAGGAGCACACTGTCTCTGGACTGGAGCCAGGAAAAGTATCTCTTAAGTGGGATACAAGAAAAAAGTAGCCCCTTTACATAGTACATTCCTCTACTGTATTGCTTTTGCTGCCTGACTTTTTGTTCCTGGACCATTTCACTCTGCAGCCAACAGTAGCTTGACAGGGGGTCTATGCAAGAAAGCAGGTTGCAGGACATTGCCATTGCTTTCTGAAACTACACAAAAGCCAAGCAAAATATTAATGAATTGTATCACTGGCATATATGGTATTCATCTCATTATCTGACACATTTCCACAGATGTTGGAAAATCGACATAAAATAAAATCAGATTGGCTGTGGTCATTAATCTAATGTTACACCTTCAGATATGATAAAACATGAGAGTGCAAAAATGCCTTGTTTTTGAAAAAACACTCACTACATAAAAATTAAGCTAGAGTTTTTGTGATGTATAATGCTGTAGAAGAAGAAAACCCACAAGAGTTACTGTTTTTCTGACAAATGTGATTTCAGATCACTCCCTTGTGCCCTAAAATGCCCATTACAACACTGGTGACACTAACAACTTCCTACTACCCTTGTCCAAGGCTTCCATTGCACGTGCAGCTGCACACATCCAGGCTGATGCTCTGGCTTTATCATTGCTTACAATGCACATGCATTCCCTCCCAGCTCCAGCTGTAATATTTACACAACAGATTGAATTAGAATATTTACAGGGAGCCCATTATGAATACCTCTTCAGATAATTTTTGTGGAAAAACTTTTGTTTGCTGATTAGCTAGATAATAGCCTTCAGTTCAGTATTTTGGGGTGAGGTTATCCACTGAAAAGGTGGTAGAGAATGGATACACCTACATGAGATGCCTACATAGTGGAATATTCCCTCTGCACTCTGAAGTGCCAAAGCAGAAGCCAGCTCCAGGGCAGGAGCTGTGTAACTGTGCTGGCACAGTTCTGAGCTCGAGACAAAAGGTCCTGCTAAAGATGTTGTAAGGTAATGAATGCAGACCTTATCCTTTTAGATTTAAAACATAACTTTTTAAATAATACAAGCCAAGAAGAAAGTGAAAATGATAGACTTGCCCTTCAGTCGTGTTTTAAATTTTATACATGACTGAACTTGGAGCGCTACTTGCATTTCCTTCTATTTCTTGGCAGTTGTTTCTTGACTCATAAAGGTCTGCTTCTAGTCTCAGGTCTCCGATATAATTGTTTGTAATTATAATTAGAATGTAAGATCCTCATCTTCCTGTGTGTTCATGAAGCCAGGAACACCTCTGATCACAGAAAACTCCTATGAAAAGATAATTATGTTTTTAAGGAAATGGATAAAGGAAAAAAAAACCTACTCCCAGGATGAAACCTTGTGCAGTCTTGAGTAAATGATAAATTGGGGCTTAATACCAGGGGAAATAATGTCAGATTTTAACAAGACTGGTGAAGCACAAGGAATTTAATACAGGAAGGCTACATGTTAAAAAAACCCAACAAAAACGACAAAACCGAAAATCTTTGTGTTTGAGACAAGTGTCCTGATTTGTTGCCTGAAATACACCCAAGTGCAAAGACACCTGTCCAAAGCCTCTACAAAATCTCTTATTTCCAAAGCTTATGCAACATCCAAGCAGTGCCCAGCCTTTATGCATGTCTCTGGGAGAAAACTATGGAGGTTTGCAATTGCCTTTAGTGGCAGCAGAACAGTGACATTTTAAAAACACATATTACTTTTTCCCCCTGAAAATTCTCTCATTAAATTGTAGCAACTGGTTCCAATGATCTACTTTTTTCTGTCCTCTCACAGGTTCTGCAGGGGAACCATACTGAGAATGATGTTTTCAGCACACAGAACACAGAAGACTAAAACATACTTAAGGTGCTTTCAGGGAATATTTTAAGTCATCAGGCAGCTTAAGGTTATTTGATCAGCTATACATGGATCTTGTCTTCATGCAGAAACTTAAACAAATATTTTTGTCAGCAGAGGAGATGCCTCCAGTAACAAAAGGCACATTTGATGCTTGCCTCTTTTCCTCTATGTTCCAATTTTTTGTGTCAAATCCATACAGTCAAAAGATCTGGATATCCTTTCTTCAGAGTTTCAGCTAACTGCAGTGTGTAAAATAATGCCATGCCAAGATTATCTGTACTGAAGATATGGTATGATGAAAACTGGTTCTGTACAAAGATTTTTTAGGAAATGGCACTCTGCAAACTTTAACAGATCTCTAGAACACACTGTGTCAAAAACAGTGTGCCGAGATTTTGTTCCCCCTCCCAAAATATGGCTACTGTTAACTGTCGGAGTGGTAATTCCAGAGTCTTTTCTTCTCTTTCATCAGCTGAATGTCAAGATGATGTCTATATTTCATGTATATAAAGTGAATGGGGATATTTTCTCTGTGGATACCTTTTCTGCTTTTTAATAAATTCTTTCTTTTGCCTGAAGAGAATTAGAAGCTGGCTTTTGACCTCCATTAATTTTTTTTTTAATTTAATATTTCTCCGCACGCATTAAAAAATATTATTAACCATACTATGCACTGCAACATTTCCCTTTCCTCTTCCTCTAGTGCTTTCTCATTTGCTGCAGCAGGTGTCCCTTTAAGAACAGATTAGAAAAAGCAAAGGGAATAAACAGAGGAACTCTGGGCCCATATCCCACATCTTCCCCAAACACAAAGAGAGTGTTAGCATGTCCCTGTCTACCAGGCTGCTTTATAACTGACTGCTTCTCAAAGCAAAGCTATAATTATGAACTCAGGGTTGTTTGACAGCTTTCTAAAGGCAAATAGCACCATTTAAAATCCTGTAAGTTAAAAGTGATCAGAACTGTTTTCTAACAGTGGTATCCTGGGTAGCTATTGCATGTGCAGATGTTCAGGCAGGCTGTGCTCACTTCAATCACCTTTGTTTCTGCAGGAATGCTTCTAGAGGCAGGTAAGTCCCTTTAAGTGGCATCCTCAAAATCCTGCCTTTAGTATCACAATTCTAGCAGCAGATCTTCCAATTTATCCCCTAACGAGCAATTCAGCTCCAAAGGTTGAAGAGACTTTAAGCTTTGAGCATATCCTGAAGTCAAGCTGTATTTACCACCGCGGAATGGCAGCACAAGCCACCAAACTTGGAGCCTTCCTGCGGGTTTCGTAAGACAGGTAGTACATGCAAGTCCAGTAGCCGTCTGTTCATTTGGTACAGAGGCAAATGATTTGTTTGCTTGTTTGCTTGTTGAGAAAGGAAACAAGCGGCACGTACCCGGCGGTGATAGGAGGCGATCACTCCCCAGGCAGGAACAACTGGCCCCTCTAGCGGGGCCGTCCGCGCACTGCAGGCGGCTCTGCGCGGGCAGCGGCGGCTCCGGAGCGCGGTAGCGCGGGTCTCCGCGGGCACCCACAGCCCCGCTGGGGCACCCACAGCCCCGCCAAGGGCGCCCATAGCCCCACCAAGGGCACCCACAGTCCCGCCAAGGGCACCCACAGCCCCGCCGGGGCACCCACAGCCCCGCCAAGGGCACCCACAGTCCCGCCAAGGGCACCCACAGCCCCGCCGGGGCACCCACAGCCCC
>VZUI01051071.1:0-36014 GCA_013401135.1 Cettia cetti | reverse complement strand
CCCCCCCCCCCCCCCCCCCCCCCCCGCCTTTTCCCTCCCTCCTTCCCTCCACTGCCGCCTCCGCCGGCCCTGCTGCCAAACCCGGGGTGGGGGCCCTCCGGCACGACCCTCCCGCCAGTCCGCAGCTGGCCGCGGTCCCCCCCCTTCATCCTCCTCCTCCTCCTCCTTGCCTTGAGCTGTGCTGCTGAGGGACTGCAGCTCCCGTGGATCAGGAGGAGATTTAGGTCAAGCGCTCGACTGAGTCGAAACAGCCATCTGTGTGCAGAGGAAACCGGCCACCCAGAGCCCCCGGCGAGGCTGGCCCGGCATCGCCGCAGGGTCCCGGCACTGCCGGCACCCCCCGGACCCTGAGCCTGGGCACACAGCCTGCCTTTGTCTCCAGCAAGGGAAAAAACCCACCCAACAAATAAACAAATGGGGAAAAAAATCCCCCTTCCTGCCGATCCGTCACCCCCGGCTGTGCCGTGGGCATCGCCGGGAAGTTTGGCACGGAGCGGCCGCGGCAGCGCTCCAAGGTCGCCCTGACACGCGGTGGGAAGGTGTGTGCCGGCGTGAACCGGGCACGGATGCGGGAGCGAGGGCCGGAGCCGGCCGCGGGCGCCGGAGCAGGCAGGGCGGGAGGTGCAGGCAGGAGGGAGGCCCTGGCTGCCTGCCCGGAGCCCGGACTCCTGGGTTCCTGCAGGAACAGGGTGGAGCGGGAGGAGGATGGGGAGCTGGTGTCATCCCGGCCGCGGCGGGGGGGAGCGTTTCCCTCCCCGGGAGAGCGAGGGGCTCCGCGTGAAGCTGCGGCCGCCGTGCCTCAGTTTCCCCAGATGACGAAGTAGAGCGGCGCGGTGCTGGCAGCGCAGCCGGGCTCCCCGGCTAGGTGGGAACCCCCAGATGCTCCTTGGCACCCCACACCGGGGTGGAGGTGACCGCGGCCCCTCCTGCTCTCCACCTGCCAGCTTCGTCTTGCTTTCTCCATTTCCTTCCGGAGCCTTTTCTCGCCTGCCGGTGTCTGTGCCGCTGCGCCTGTGCGCACGCTGGGCGCAGGGAGAGGAAACGCCGCCTTGGCCGTGGGAGGGCTGGCGCCGGATGGGCCTCCCAGCCCTGGGCGGTTTGGCACGGCCCAACCGTGTGCCGAGTTGTGCCTGGTCTCAGGCCGGAGCCCGGCCGGGCGCGGGGATGCTCCCCGGCACCTCGGCCCGTCCGCTGCCCGCCCGGAGCCGGGCCCGCGCCCCGCCGGGCCCCTCGGGAGTGCATCGAGCTGCCCGCCGAGCCTGGTAAGGAGCTTTGTCCGGCTGCACAGCCAGTTTGCACAGTAATCCCGCCTTGGCCAGGGGGGATTATGAGTGGGGAGAGCTGTGGGGGGCCCGGAGCACCCAGGCAGATGGGATTTGGAGGTCAAGGTTTTCCTCAGTTCTGTGGGTTCTGTCCAGGAGGGTGATGGGGACATCCTTGTGCTCACACAGGCACCACAACGTTTGCCCCCAGCCACCTGGCAAAACCAGCAGGAGCTCAGTGTCCCTGCAGAGCCCTGTGTCAAGCCAAGCCAGAGCTGGGGCCGGTGCTTCCCACTGGGATGATGCGAAGCATCCCTGCATCCTTCTCCAGCATCCTTCCCTCCCAGTGTGGCAGCAGCAGGCGTGTGCAGACAGCTGCAAGGCAGGAGCTGCCAGGAGGTGCAGGTCCCATCCCGGGTCCCTTCCCAAGGTCCCATTCCAGGGTCCCACCCCAGTTCCCCACAGCACCGGGTCCCCAGGCAGGCTCGGAGGGGGCTGGCGGATGCTGGGAGCTCAGCGGTTCTTTATGGTCTCAGAGGGCTCCATTAATTCTTTAAATATCCAGCCTTTCCAGGTGGGTTTTGTTGAAAATTAATTTCCGGAGCTATTTTAATTTTGCTGTATTTAATTTGCTGTTTATTTTAATTAATTAACGTTGGGAAAATCTCTTCTCCCCAGCATCCTGCAGCCGTCTGGGGTGGCTGCACCCGGGAGGTGAGAGCAAGGGGGTGTCATGGGTGTGAGGGGCACTGACAGGGAGGGTGCCCAGCCCCCACAGTGCCCACCTGGCTCCATCCCACCTGCCCCAGGTGACAGGATTGGCATGGGGAAGCAGTGAGCTGGGTCTCTTCCCAGCCCCATCCTTACTCCAGGGCTCATCACAGGGTTTGCTGCTGGCTCCATGGGATGTTTGTCACAGCTTATGTGGGACGTGGCTCGGGTAGTGCTTGCAAGCACCTTTCTCCTCCCACCAATGGCTGGGGACCTGAGGGTGCCCATCCACGAGGATACCCTGTGTGCTGTGCCATGCCCTGTGCCAGGCAGGAGAGTCCTGGTTTAATAGCCCAGCATGGAGCTCTTTGGAACCACACCCACAAGAGGGACGTGGGGCTGAGCCCAGCCTCCCGCTGCCGTCCCCGCATCTCTGCTGCTGCTCCATCCTCGATGCTGGCCAGACCCCAGCGAGGGGGTCCCTGTGGGGCAGGCGGGCAAGGAGTGGGGGAAGGGATGGAGCCGCCTCCCTCCAGATCAAGGCCTCTGGTCTCTCACATGTCTAGACGCTGCCACACACACCTAATGTGGTTCTTGGCAGGAGCCGCGGCTGCTCTCTTGAGGTTAATTGCTGTGCACGGAGCTCTGCAGACAGATAACCCGGCTCCAGGCTGCCCCCAGACCCTGCCTCACCAGCCCTGCCTTGGCCACAGTCCCCAGGGGATCTGGCACCCCCAGGGAGGCACAGCCTGCGGGTGCACAGGGGGTGATGCTGTGATGCTGTGCCCAGTTTGGGGTGCAGCACCGAGCAGTGAGGGGGGTGTCTCCTGGTTTTGGGGAGCAGGCAGGGATGGAGGAGAGGTGCTGGCAGCGCTTAGCAGGGGGTGGCAGTGGCCACAGGGGCTTTGGGACAGGAAGAGAAGAGAAGGGCCCCACCATCCCGGGGCTGCCGCCATCGTCTGCCTGCTCTTGGCAAGGCGGCTGGACCTGATAAGGGAAGCGCTGCGGGGGGAGCCGGACAAAGGCTCAGCCTTACTCAGCCTGCATGGCTGGATCCAGGCTCTGGAACAGGAGCTGGAGAGAGATGCAGCAGGGACTGGGGTGGGAAGAGCTGTTTCATCCTCCAGCCCCAACATCTGGTGGAAAGGGGATGGGAGGAGGGAATGCTGGGCAGGCTGCAGGGGTGAGCCCCAGGGCTTGGCCACATCCGGACTCCCTGGGATGGGCTGGATGAGGCCATTCCCAGCAACTGCTCTTGCAAAGCACCTTCCTGGGAGCAAACACTGCTCTAATGACATGCCTGGAGCCACTGGCACCCCAGTCCTGATCCCTGCTTGGCCCCATCCATAGAGACCGGTTTCCCTTTGGACAAATCTGTGCTTTGTCAGGCCTGGTGCTGGCTCCCAGGTGCCATCACCAAGGCTGGGTGGTGTAGAGCAGGGCTGGGAAATGGTACATTCCACAGCCAGAATCACATCGGGTCTCTGGAGGGATCCCCAAAGCATGACATCCCCTCACCTCACACAGGTCCGGGCTTAGTCCTGTGTCCCAGGGCTGTGGGGGGGTGATCCCCAGCCCTGGGACCAGCCCCACATGGGATCCACGGGGAATTGGGTGAAGGTTTCCGTCCAAGCTGTGTTTTGGTTTGGGGTTTCGTCATGATTTCATGGCAGGGAATTTCCGTTCGTAACCAAAGACAAGAACAAAAAAAAGGAAAAAGCCGAAACCAAAGAAAAAAAACCCAACCCTGCCTTGAATTTTTGCCAACAAAATGGGATGTTTCCATTCTTGTTTTGGCTTTTGGCAGCCCCAAACTGCAGCCAGTGGAAGAAAATATCCATGTGGAAATGCTGCAGGCCTCTTCCAGCAGTGCAATGGCCGGGCTGGAGCTCCTGCCCCACAGCCGTGCTGTGTTGGGGGGAGAAGGAGCATGGCCCCTCCAGAGCGTGTCACTGTGCTCCTTTTCCTGTGCTCTTTGGAGAGAACATTGCCATGAGAACGGGCTTGTTGTTTTGTGGGGAGCATCGAGACAGAGCAGGCGAGCGTTTGCAAGGACACCAGTGGCACGCCGAGCTCGCGCTTCCCACTTGTCCTTGCAGCGGGTCGCTCTCTCCTCCCCAGCTGGCAGCAGAGCCATGTTCAGCTCCAGCATGTGCTGTGCCACGCCATCCTCCCTCCGGGCATTGCCTTCTCTCCTGGCATCACCCAGACTCTCCCTGCTTCACCTCTTGGGTTTTGGGGTACCCTCTGTGGGGCTACGACACTGTGGTTGCTGGGGAAGGGAGGAGCAGCCACTGCAATGCTTAAATGAGGTTGGGTTTTTTTCCACACATCCCCCCCTCCATCCATGCTAGGAAGAATTACAGTCGCCCAGGCATCTGTTCTGGCAGAGTCGAGCTAAAGAGCTTGTCCTGGGCTTGGCAAACCAGCCAGCGCAGCCGACAGCTTTTCCAAGGGCAGCCTTGGATGTGGAGCAGCAGGTTGACATTGCAGGGAGAGGATCCTTGTGCTGCAGGCACCTGTGCTGTGCCCCTCAGCTCCTGACTGGATGGGATTTGGCAGGGAGTTCTGCAGGCAGGGTGCTGCAAACCCCCTTCCCCAAAAGCAGCATCCTCCAGCAGGTCTTTGTTTGGAGCTGGGAAAAGGGTGAATGGTGCCAGCGCATCCCAGTGTCCTCATCCCGGCACAGAGAGGACAGCAAGGGTCCCCCTGCAAGGGACCACCACCAAAAAAACCCCTGCTAATTTCTCCTTGAAGCTGGAGAGGCTCCTCTGTGTCCCTAGGCTGTTCAGCATCCCCATCACTGCTGCCTCTCCCCGTTGGCCACCCCATGGTTGTCACCCCCAGTCCTCCAGAACACCATGGGTATACAGTGGTGGCACCAGGAGACACCAGGAGCATGGGCTGCCTCCTGTGCCAGCAGCACCGTGCACGGGCCATATCCATGCCCTGTGCTGTCAGCAGTTGAGGCAGGGGGAGGCGAGTTGGAGCGGCTTGGCAGGGAGGTGTGGGAGCCCTGCCGGAACGCTGGGCTCGGAGCTGGAGCGTGTCAGGCACAGATGGGATCGTTAGTGGTGGTAAAAATTATCCAGCCCCTCTTAAAAACCCAGGCGCAGCAATCTGACCCCACAGCTCCAGTGGTGGCAATTCCCACCCGAGCGGTGCCGGTGTTTGTTTCCCCTGCCATTACCATCCATCCCTGGGATCTGGGGCCACAGCTGCCCATCACATGCCACATGTTCCCAACGCCCAGTCCCCTCTGCAGTGCCAGGATGAGGGGTCTCTCCTTCTTCCTGCCCCAGGGATGAGCACCCTGACCCAACACCCACCCCCAGTGCCACAGCTGCTGGGCAAACCCCATCCCTGCGGGTGGTCCCACCCTTTGTGCCATTTCCTATTTCTTTTTTAATGCACCCAAGTCTCCTGTTTGCTTTTTTAACTGCAGTTAACCACAAGAGGGAAGTTTCAGAGCAGTACAAGCCCGTCTCTGCGAGGAAGGGAGAGCCACCACCACTCTGTGCCCGTCACTGCAGCACCGTGCCCGGGGGCTTCGCCGCCATGGTCCAGCGGCTGGTGACTGTTGTGCTTTCCATCCCCCTCTTCCTGCCGCTCATCCCCAGCTCCTTTTCTCTTGGAAGTGAGGAATTTGAGGCTGGTCTGGCGTTGCCAAAGGGCCTCAGGCCCCCCCAGCGCCGATCGATCGCTCTGCGCGCTCCTGCTCCCTGTTTTTTCTGTTTGTTTGCAGCCGCTTGAGGGCTCTTGTGATGAATCCAGCCTGGACAGCATTCAACAACAGCTGAAACGCAGCCCGGGGTGGGGGTGGGAGTGAGAGGGCAGTGGGGCCGGCCCACAGTGGAATGCGAAATGGGGCAGCGAGCAGTGCTGGGACAGCAGGATGGGATTGTGCCAGATCCCGCTCCAGGGGTGCGGAGGGACAGGGAGCACCGCTGGCACCAGCCCAAAACTGTGGGTGCTGCAGGTTGGCAGCGTGGGGACCTGCTCAGCTGAGCAGGGTGAGCATTTGGGGCATCTCCCTGTGTCTCTCTGCTGCCCGTGGCTGCTGCTGAGAGCTGGGCAGCAGGGAGAAGGGCTGGTTCCACTGTTGGGCTGCAGGGTCACAGCTGCAAGGGAAGGGGTCTGTGCCAGCTCCGCCACCCACCCCACCGTGCCGTGTGCCCATCTCTGAGCATCCACAGGGGCTGGCTACCCAGCCTACCTGCCAGCTCTGTAAAATGGCGGATTTCAATTAAAAAGGAAGCATTCCCCAAAACCCCAGTGCAAGGAGGGCGGTGAGCACCACCCCGTGCCCCCAGCCTGCCGCTGCCAGCTTTGCCAGGGGAGCCATGGCAGCCGAGTGGGGGGCACAGGCACAGGGGGGCACGGGGTAGCAGAGTCTCAGAGGGAATCTTCAGCCACTCCAGGGCAATGCTGGTTGGCGTGGCCGCCCTGGTGCTCGGTGCTGGGGTTGGCTGCGATTTTGCAGCTGTGGCTCCGGGAGGGAGCAGGATGCGGCTGCGCCGGCGTGCGAGGGTGCGCGCAGGCGGGAGGGATAATTAGTTCCTACTATAGCACTTCTCAGTCAAAGTGCTTTTTAAAAGCCTCCATTCATTAGTCTTCACGGCTCCCCCGAGGTGTCGTGTCCTGGTTCTCTTCCCCCCTCCAACTCCCCACCTTCCCTGGAGCAATTGGGGATCCTGAGCTAGGCAAGGGGAGGATGATGTTGCTGTCGAGTCTGGGTCCTTGTAAAACCCACAAATGGGGCATCAGTAGCGGGGACAGTCTCAGTGCCCTCTGTCCCAGTGGGGCTGGTGGGGTGTCACGGCCACATGTGCACTGTGGGGAAGTCTCCATGGAGGCTGGGCTGTGCCATGGTTGGAGCACCAGGGAAGAGAGTAGGGTAGCAGGGAAGGGCTGTGGGTCCAGTGGGTGCCAGTGCCAACTCGCCACCCTCTCCAGCTTGCCAGGGAGCAGCATGGTGGTCCCAGCTCCCAAATCAGCCAGTGTGTGCCGGGCTCCCAGGCGTCGCCAGGTGGAAGTATGGAGAGTGCCAGAAGGTGCCAGGGGTGCCGGTGCAACTCAGCCCCCAGACCCGAGCATCACATGGGTGCAGGCATGGGGGGTACCCAGGCACGTGCCCTGGTGAGGCAGCAAGGCCAGAGGGGCACAGAGGCGGGCAGGCTGGCAGTGGGCCTCCGCTGCAAACCCTAACCTTATTTTCCCAGGTCCGACGCCAGTTTCCATGGAAACAGCCAGGAGCAGAAACGGGAACCAGAATCCAGAAATGTGAAGCTTTGAGCTCCAGTTCGCCTTCCTGGATTCCTGCTCCCTGTGACCCCAGCTGGGTGCTGGCACCCACACTGCTCCCTCTGTGTGTTGGGGTGCAGGGCTGCCCTGCCTGGGCACCTCCTGGGGTGGGGGTGCTCCTGTGTCCATGCACGCTGCAGCATCCATGGGCATGATGTGTGGGGATGGGCATGGTGTCCCAGCAGGGATGTGCAGGGGCTACTGTGGGAACAGCAGGGATGTTGCTGGCAGGGGACGTTGCTGGCAGCCCCACGTACTGACAACTTCAAACAACACCTGCACACATCTGTGTGTCAAGGTGGTGCACAGGGGTGGGTGTGATGCTCTTGCACGCATGTGTGCTTTATTGGTGTAATGGGGGTATAGTGTGGATCAATATATGGTCTCTGTATTACTGGTTGGCACTGGGAAGGCCCCAGTCCAGGGTTATTTACCTGTCTCCATCCCCAGGATGCAGGGGGGACAGGTGACCCCACAGCCTGGAGAGGGGCAGCACCAGCTGTAATTGCATGCAGGGGCCTGAGTGCTGCCCCAATTCTGGGTGTAAGTGCATGACTCAGGGGGAGCCCTGCTCAGCCTCCTGGGACTGGGAGCCCCCTGGGCTCTTCTGGGCAGCTCCTGCCAAAATGGAGCCTCATGGGACACATCTGTGTCCTGCAAAGTGCAGCTCTGAGCTCTGTGCTGTGTCCATCCAACCCGTGCCATGTGATGCCCATCTGTCCTGCACCTTCCCTGCCACCCACTGGCCTCCTGCAGTCCCCTGGGTGTGCAGTGAGATGTCCCATCCTTTGTGAGCTTGTAGCAGCCAGCGTCGGTGTCCACAGCGTGGGACACCGGTGTCCCCCGGCACCTCCTGGCCAGTGACAGGGATTGCTCAGTGCCATCCCAGTGCCAGCTGGCCCCATCCTGCCCGCAGCACCCCGCTGCTCCCCACATGCCCGTTCCACCGAGGCGCCAGCAAGGCTGGCACACACTGGAGCAGCTCGTGGCTACCAGGTTCCATCCCTACGCCCGTGCCACACCTCGGGGGTGACGGTGGCACTGCCACAACGCCTGTCCCCCCTCGGTGGCGCGGGTGCTCTGCAATCCATCATTTACCGACGGACAGGTATTAAGATACATTATGGATAACTCACAGAGAGAGACGCTATTAATAATACAGACACATACAGAGGGAAGAAAGTGCACACTTGATTTCCATGTTGCTACCAGGAGTTGTGAGGCTGGCTCTGGCTGCCTCTTCCCACACGTGACTGCAACACAGTGGGTAGCTGACAGCCCAGAGAGCCTGGCTTGGGGCCAGGAAAAAGCAGAAAACACAATGTCTGTGCATATCCTCTCTCTTAAAATAACACTCCAACACCGTCTGAGACGAATTAAAATAAGATCAGGAGCGGTCTCGCGAAGAGAGGAAGACGAAGAGGGAAAAGCCAGGCAGGGGAATGGCCGGAGCTGGGCGGCTTCAGCCCTTGGCGCAGATGGAGAGGGGGTGTTTTGCAGGGTTAGAGTTGAAAATAATTGAAGGGGGGAAAAAAAACAACAAAAAACAAAACAAAGGAGGAAGAGAAGGCGAAGAGGGAGAAGTAAATCCCGTTTTTGGGAGGGGAGCGATGGCGGCGGCGCTGGCTGTCCGGCACATGGCTGTCCTTTGGAGGGGAGCCGGGCAGGGCGGGGGATGCAAGCGCAGGCTGCATGATGGAGAGCATCAGGAATTTCCTGCAGCTGAGGAACACACCAAATACCAGAATGCAAGAGCGAGCGGAGGAGAGCAGGGTGCCGGGAGGGAATGGGGAGGAGGAGGAGGGGGGATGCAGAGGGCTGGAAATAACCGGCGGGGAGAGCAGTGAGGGCAGGGGGCAGCATGTGGGGGTGACCTGGGGCTTTTTCCAGCTCTTTTTGTCGATTTCTTGTTGTTGTTGTTGTTGCTTTTCTACACCCCATGGTGCCTCATGTGCCTGAATGGAGATTTGGGGTATTTGGGGAGTTTTATGTCTTTCCTCCCTTCTTTCCCCACTACTTCTCCCTGGTTATCTGTGATCAGTGATAGCCAAACACAGGGGTCCCACAGACCCCTGCCTGCCCCCTGAGGCAGAATCCTGGCTCAGGGAGCCAAGAGCAGCCTGGGGAGCGGTGCACAACGGTGTCCCAGGAGAGTGGGGGCCCTTCGAGGGGACCCTCCATGTAGGCAGTGAGATGGGAGGCTGCCCCAGGAACCACGGCAGCGCCTCCCACACGTGCAGCGAGTTTGCCAGGCTCTCTATCTGACCATGCTCCTGCTTTTCCCTGGGCCAGGCTGGGTTAAACACAACCCGAGCCTCCTGAGGCTGGTCTTGCATCCAGGTGCAGCCCGACCTCTCCCTCCTCCTCCTCCTCCTCCTCCTCCTCCTCGGCCACCCCTAGCTTCCCCCTGCATCCTGCTCCTGGCTGCATCCAGCCCTGGCTCCCCCGGGGATGCTGGGGGGCCGGAGGGGAGGGGGGATCAGAGGGGGCATCTTGCAGAGCCGGATCCAGGTAGCCAGAAGGTCGCACTGAAAATCTGGAAGTGGAGTTTGGAGCTCAGCAGAGCAGTGAAATCCGTCTGGCTTTAGGGCAGAGAGGAGGAGGAAGAAGGTGGAAGATGCAGGGAAGGGGGCATGGAGGAGACAGGCTGCATCCCCCCATCTTGGGGTGCGGGGTGTCCCCAAGTTAGCACCGTGTCCAAGCTGGGGCTGTGCCAAGCATCACCGAGGAGCAGACTGGGGATATTTGGGAGACAGAGGGTGATGAAGAGGAGACAGCAGAGCCTGAGCGAGCGCTGGAGCCCATCCCGCCGATGCCGAAGGCTTTGCAGCCCCTCACCGGGCGCCTCCCGTTTGCAGCGATCCAGACCAGGGAGTCCCTGCCGTGCCGGGGCGAGCGTGACCCACACCTGCCTGGGCCACCCGGGGCCGGGATGCTGGGAAAGGGCCGAGCTCATTAGCAGTTTCCAACCTCCCTGCACGGGGGGTCAGGGAGCAGCACGGGGAGAGGCTGCAGGGGCTTTGTGGACCCCGGGAGCCATCCCAGCTCCTGGGGGTCTGGGGTGCAGTATTGCCAGAAGGGGATCGGACAGGAGAGTGCAGGGGGGCTCCCCCCACCCAGTGCTGCACCCAGTGTTTGTTCCTTCCCCTCCCTGCCAAATCACCCCATTGCCTTGACTGCAGACCATGAGCCTTGTTCTGGGTGCAGGGGGTGCCCATCATGAGCCACTGCATGGAGCAGGGTTGTGCCAGGAATCCCTCCAGCATCCCTTTGATCTCCAGCCTGGAGGGGTGAGAGGGCACCAGGTACCCTGCCGAGGTGCAGAGAGACAGGACTGCAGCCTGGGGAAGGTCTGGCACCCTGGGACCCCTCCCTGGACAATGAACCTGGGGACAAGGGGCTGTCATGCCCAGTGTCAACCTGCAATGCCTGTGCTCCCCCAAAGTTGGGCCATTTCTTCTTAGGCATCAGCTAATTGCCCTCTCTGCAATCAGGGGGGTGGGGGGTAATCCTTTCCCCAGATGTGTGCCCCAAATCTTCCAGTTGTGCCTGCCTGGCACAGGGCAGGGTCCCCCCTCATTTTGGGTGGGTGCTCACAGGGGTCATGGCACCTTTGCTTGCATCACAGGGTCCAGGATTGGAGTCCAGGGGCTCCAAGTCTGCCCTGGTAGGGGACACTCAGGGTGCTGGTACCTCAGGATGGGGACAAGGTGGCATTTCACCTCCCAGCAGATCACAGGGTGCCCCACTCCCCCATCTGCCCCTGCCCAGCCTGCCCCCCACTCCCTGCACATGCCTTTGCGTGGGGGCTGGAGGCAGGCAGTGAGGGGGGTGGGAATACTGGCTGGAGCGAGTCTGAACCTGGCATCTGTCGAATGTCACCTTACCCAGACAGTCTGTGCTTCCCTGTCTCCATATCAACCGTTCTGCTCCAGCCACCTGCGGGGGGGTGGCAGGGAGCGTCTTTGGGAGGAGGAGATCTCACCACTCCCCTCACTCCCTGCAGCCTCCCTTCCCTTCCCTTCCCTCCCTGCTGCCCCCCGGATGCCAGAGCCTGGGCTATAAATCGTGGCCAGTGCTCCTCCAGCCTGGGAGCCAGGGGTGACCCCGGCGCTCACGGCTTCGTGACCCCACCTCGCACTGTCTGGCTCCACCGTGCCTCAGTTTCCCCTCCCCGGTGCAGCTGTGGAGCAGAAGGGACGCTGGGGCTTGTTCCACCCCAGCCGCAGCGGTGAGGGCCTCTTCCAAGAGCTCGGCATTTTTCCCTGGACTTGTCCCTCTTCCCTGCGACCAGATGTTCTCACCCTCCTCCCTGCAGCAGGGTCCCGGCCAGAGGCGGGACAACAACCGCCTGCCTCCACCCCCTCCTGCCGCACCTGGACAGCCCCTGGGGGCAGGGGACAAGGGACACTTCACAGCCTGGCTGTGTCCCAGCTCCCAGGGGTCCTCAGCATCAATCCTTCCTGCCCCAGCTGAGTTGTGGCAGCGCCAAAGGCAGCGGGGAGCTGAGCCCAGTGTGGGGCAGTGTGTGGGGCATGGGCTGGTGGCATCAGGGCTCGGTGTTGTGGGGATGCTGGAGCCTTTTGGGGGGTGCTGAAATGTTTGGGGATATGCTGGAGTATCTGGGGAGATTTTGGAGGATTTGGGGGGATGCTGGAGCTTTGGGGTGAGGCTGCTGGAGCGTTTGGGCAGATGCTAGAGCATTTCCAGAGACACTGGAGCATTTGTCATGGAGGTGTTGGAGTATTTGGGGGGATGCTGGAACACTGGAGGGATGTTGGAGTCCTTGGGGTGGGGACACTGAAGTATTGGATGGATGCTGGAGGACTTGGAGAAATGCTGGAGCATTAAGGAGACTGCTGGAACATTTGGAGCATGGGGGCAGCACTGGAGCATTTTAGGGGGTGCTGGAGCATTTGGGGAGGACATGGGGAGATGCTGGAGCATTGAGGTCAGGACTGGGCATGCAGAGCCCTCGTGGGTGCCTGGCGTGTCCCGAGACACGGGATGGGGTGCTGGGATGTACGGACATCACTTGTGGGGGCCCTTGGGTGCTGCCGTGGGGCTCGTGGGTGCAGCTCCTGGGCCGTGTGAATGCTGCTCATGGCCAGGGTGCCTTGGGAAGGCTCAGGGCATGCAGCAGGCGGGGCAGACTCACAGACAGCCGAGGATGGACACAAGTACCGCTCCCTCCTCTCCCAGCCATGCGCAGCGGCTCCTGCGAGTGTGTAATTTCACCACAGTGCCTAAACGAGGGACAGAAGTAAATTGACCTTTTCACCCGTTTTCCTACCAGGGGGATTATAGCCTGTTTCCTGTTAAATCTCTCCAAGAACTGGCTCCATCCTGCTCATGGAGTGGGGCAGGGAGGGGGGGACAGACACCCACCCAAAGTGGGGGCTTTAATTTCCCTCCTCATCCCCCTGCACCGTGCCTTTTCCACCCCATCCCATCGCTCCACCACCTCTCATCTCATTAAAGTCTTCGGGGTGATTTCACCAACCCCGGGCAAAACCAACGTGGAAAAAATTGCTGGGAGGAAGGAACCGAAGGCGGAGAGTGATAAATATTGAAAGGGTGGGATTTCGATGTAGGCTGCAACAGCTGTGCCGGTTACAGTGTCACACTATCTCTCCACAGGTTTACTGACCCATTTCCATTCACAGGGCTGCCAGTATCTTAGCAACTGCAACAGTCCCCCAAGAACAGGCATATTGCCTGCTATTAGTGACTGCTGCAACTGTGTCAAGGTTAGCTCTCTCCCTCCAAGCCCTGCCGGGTTTGTTTTTTGCCCAAAGCCAGAACAGTCTGTTCGGTGACATGTCCCCCGGCAGCCATCCTGGGTGTTGGGTGTTCATCTCTGCCATGGAAAATGCCAGCAGGGCTGGAGTGGTTGGTGGGATGGTTGGGTGATGGATGGGATGAGGGTTTAGGTGATAGGATGTTTCAGGATGTGGGTTTGGGTGGTGGGATGGAGTAGGGTGCGCTGGGAGATGCTGTGGAGTGTTGGTGATGGGGTGGGGTGCTTAGTGTGTCCCCAAAAATAGGACTGTGTCCACCTTGGTTGGGTGTCACTGTCACCCCTGTGCATCTCTGAGCCCTGAGAACCTGGAGAGGGTTGGGGGCTGCGCTGATCCCATTTGGGTGCTGGGTGTTCCTCCTTTCCATGAAAAATGTCAGCAGGGCTGGAGTGGCTGGCAGGATGGTGATGAATGGGATGTGGAGTTGTGTGGTGGGATGGTGCAGGATTAGATGGTGGGATGAAGAAGGATGCAGGGTTGGGAAGTGTGATGGAGTGGGATGCACCTTGGCTGGGAGGACGGATGAGGATGCACTGCTGGATGGTGGGAGGGAGCAGGAGGTGGGGCTGGGTGTGCTGGGTGATTCTGGGTGTTCAGGATGGTGTGGGGTATGTAACGTGACCCCCAAAATAGGAGTGTTGTCATCCAGCTGGGTGTCACCATCACCCCTGTGCAGCACCAAGCCCCAGGAAGTCACTGGAAGGGGTTGAGGGCTGCACTGATCCTGCTTGGGGTGTCACCCTGCCAGATTTGCTTGTCACCCAAAGCCAGCATGGGCTGTTTGGTGACATTCCCCCAGCAGCTGTCCTGAGTGTTGGGTGTTCATCCCTGCCATGGAAATTGATGGATGGGATGTGGGGTGGGGTGGTGGGATGGATGGGATGGTGGAGCTCAGCATGCTGGGGAATGCTCCAGGGTGTTGGGGATGGTGTGGGTGCATGGTGTGTCCCCAAAAATAGGAGTCTTGTCATCCACCTGAGTGTAAACATCATCCCAGCCTCAGCAAGCCACCCAGAGGGGATTGGGGCCTGCATCAGTCCCACTTGGGTGTCACAAGCTGGATTGGCCTCTTCCTGTGCCCTCAGGGGCTCAGGACTTGGCTGGGCATGGGCAGGGGATGGCACATGTCCCTGGGGTCCACGCTGGCACCAGGGGCTCAGAGGACAGGACACATCTGTGCTGGCACCACCACGCACCAGGCTGGGACAGCAGGGCCACATGGGTGACATCCACTGTCACCATCTCTGTTCCCACAGCACCTGGCCCTGAGGGGAGCAGCAGTGAGAGAAGGGACTTGTGGTCCCTCGGTGTCCCCAGAAAATGTGCGATATTGGGGTGACTGAACCCACAGAGCAGGGAGAGGGCCAGCAGCTGGTGCATCCCCAAAACACCCCAGGCAGGGAGGAAAACTGAGGCATGGGGCCCCTCCCCCGACAGGCAGAGCCCCCCCCCACAGCTCCCGGGGGCTGGGGAGCAGCGGGGTGGCTGCTGGGGTGGGCAGGGAGCATCCCCACTCCCCCATCCAGCCACCTTCCCCCGGCAGCGCTGCAGACAGCAGGCTCCACACCGGCACGGCCGCGGGGACGGCTGCGAGGGAAGCCACAAAAATGATTTAAGGGGCTGGCGGGATTGATTTATTAAGAACAATTAAAAGCGCTAAATACGCTTAGCTCAGCCAGACACCGAGCAGGGAGCCCGGGGGGGAGAGACCTGTCTGCCGGATCCGGAGGGCGCGGCTGGCAGCACGATACTGGTGGCAGTGGTGGGGGGACGGGGTTGCACTGGGCTGGGCTGAGCTGGGGCAGCTGGGGAAGGAGAGGGATGCTGATGGAAAGGCAGTGGAATGGGCTGCAGCACCCTGGGGCTGGATTTGCATCCAGGGTGGATTTGGGCCCAGGGATGAGTTTGCATTTAGGGATAAATTATCACTCCGGGGTGGATTTTCACCCAGGTGTGCATTTGCACCCTATAGTGGGATGAATTTGCAGCCAGGGATGGGTTTGTATCTTGGGATGGGTTTGTATCTGGGGATGGGTTTGTATCTGGGGATGGGTTCGTATCCAGGGGAGGGATTCACCCAGCTGTGGGTTTGCACCCTGCACTGGGATGAATTTGCATCCAGGGGAGTGTTTGCACCCCAGCAGGAAGGGATGGAAGAGATGTCAGGGAGCGGGAGGCCCCCAGGCAGTGCTGCACTGAGGAGCTGTTCAGAGGCAGTGCCAGCTGCAGGATGCCCTGCAGGAGCAGTAAGCCATCCTGGGCAGGGTGCTGCTCTCCCAGTCTGACGGTGCTACCCTGGGAGCTTTGGAAAAAGGCTTCCCCAGTTGTGGGCACCCACGAGGCTGACGTGAGTGTGGGTCCAAGGAGCTCATGGAGCAGAAATCCTGGGGTGTTGTGACATCTGCAAACCTGCATCCCTCACAGGAAATCCCAGCCGAAAGTCCTTGGAGGCTGGGAGAGTCCTTGGACGTGTCCAGACCTGCCCAGCCCGGCTCCTCCCAGGCACCAGCAGCGCCTGTGGGGGGACGGCGACAGCTGGGGTCCCTCCTGGGGTCCCTGGTGCTGTCACCATGCAGGATGAGCTTCAGCCAGCATGTGTCCCTGTGTGCTGCCAGGGTGTGGGGATACCAGGAATGGGGGCAGAGGGCTGTGCTCTGCATTCTTCCAGTCCCAGTGGCTGCCTGCAGTGGGAGGACTGGTTTTGTACCCGTTTTCTGGTGCCATGCAGGATCCATCCCCTCCACTGGGCTCACCAGGCTGGCTGTACCTTGGGACGGCGTGGGGATCCAGAGGATGCTCTGGGATGCTGGGATGTGGAGCCGTGCTGCCTTCCTACCCTTAACCCCTCCCAGGGCTGTCGGGGAGGTGAGGGTCAGGTTTTTAGGTTTGGGTTCAGATCCCCCACACAGAGCCCCCACAACTTCCTCCAGTCACCTCACCTTGGGGCTGGATGTGCCCACGTCCCCATCACCATTTGTTGTCCCTGTGCCACGGCCCACGCTGGGCACAACCTGCTCACCAAAACCCACAGCACCAGAGGGGCCCCTGCCCTGGCCCCCCGGGTAGGAGCCCCGGGAGTCAGGAGGTGCTGGGAGCGGTGCTGAACGGCAACAAAAGGTCGGCAGAGCCGCTGGCAGGGCGAGCGGAGCCGGAGGCTTTCTGCTGACCCCGCTCCGGCGGCCCCGGCCCCGGCCTCCTCCCGCCGCCCCCACCCGCTCCTGCCGACGTCAGCGCTTCCCGGCAGCGCTCCCAGGTGTACCTGGAGCTGGCTGAGAGGTGGAAAAGCCATTTCTGTCTCTGCCCCGGTGCTTACGCCTCTGCCGGCCCTGGCCAAAGCCTCCCGGGGCAGGATGGCTGCTCATGCCTTGTGCCCAAGCGTCACCGTGGGGTCATGTGTCCTTTTCCCATGAGGATGGAGCCGTGGTGAGGTGTGCAGTGGTGTAAGTTGGGTGGTGGCCATGGGGTGGGTGCTGGGTACCCCTCTGTGCCCCACTGCGCTCACTGGGTGTGCCTGTGGGGACGGTGGCTGGGAATAGAGAGGGATAGAGGTGGCCAGGGATGGAGGTGGAGGAGCTGGCCAGGAGTGGAAGTGGCCAGGGATGCAGGTGACCAGGGGTGGAGGCAGCTGCAGATGGAAGTGGCCAGGGATGGAGGTGACCCTGGCACAGCATTTGCCTCTGTGCTCCCCCTTGCCCAAGTGCTGGCACAACCACGGCAATGGGGACAAAGCCAGAGCCCATGGGACCAGTGGGCTGCCTGCAGTCACCGACTGGGACGTGCTGGTGTCCCAGCAGCCACGCTGCGTGGGTTGGTGGGTGCAGTGACTCGCCCAGAGCCGTGCAAGCGGGGCGGTGGCAGCGGTGGGACAGCCCCAGGGCACTCGGCAGAGGGTCCCCGGGTGCCCCGGCCCCGCCAGCGCTCCCGCCGCCGGCTGCCCAAGGGTTAACGAGAGTTTGCTGCTCCTGCAGACAATTAGTGACATCTTTGCTGACAACGCCACACTGAGCCTCTGCCGCCTCCCCGGCAGCACCAGCCCGGCCGCCCCCGCGCCCCGCGCGGCCCCCTCTCCGCCGCCCGCCTTCGCCACCGTGGCTCTGCCCTGGTCCAGCCGGCACCGCGCCCCGACACCGCGCCCCGACACCGCGCCCCGACACCGCGCCCGGCGGCGTTCGGCAGCGGCGGCAGGATTGCAATCCCAAGCGGAGCAGCCGGCTCCCCTCGCTGCCCTCTGACCCGCTGTTGCTGTGGAAACTGCATCCCACGTAGGATTATGGAGCCGGAATCCGCAGGCTCCAAACTCCCCTCCAAATCCAGACGGTCACCGGGGTCCCCCCGCCCGCAGCACCAGCCCCCCCCGCCCACGGCGCCTGTGGGGTGCCCGCAGGGTGCCTGGGATCCCCAGTGGGCTGGCATCTGGGTACTGGAGGAGGTGGCAGCAGCGTTCCTGCGTCCCCTGGTTTGCACCAACTGGCTGGTGACACTGCTGAAGGTGTCACGGTGTCACCACGAGGCCGTCGGTGACCCCTGGCCCATCTGCTCCCTTGTGCCATCGCCTGAGCATCCTCTCCCTGTGTGCCATCCCCGCATCCCAGGGGGAGAGGGTGGTGTGCTAGCAGGACCCTCACCCTCAAACAGCACCCCGGGAAGCTGGGTGTGCACCAAGGAGCCATCCCCAGCACCTCTGAGGCAGAAGCAGGAGCTGGACACCCACCAGAGACCCCCACACCCGCAGGGAGCGGCAGCGTGAGCCCCCCGGGGGGGAAGGGGTGGGCACGGGGGAGAGCAGAGCCTGTTTGGGGAGCTCTGTGGGCTGCGCTTGTGTCTCAGCATCTCTCCTGCCACCCGAGGAGGTAGGAGCTGAATTAATCGCGATCAATTAGTGCTGCTTGCAGTCCCTGGCTCCCTCCCTGCACCAGCTTTGTGCCGTCACACCCAGCGAGGGGGGCCCCGGTGTCCCCTGCAGCACCTGTGTGCCACGGGGGTCTGCAGCCCCTCCAGACCTCCAAACGGGGCTAGGGAACAAACAGGGCGTCCCCCAGCCCCGTGTGGCCACGAGAAACATCCCTGCCATAAAATTTAGTGGAGGGGATGAGGAGGGGGCTGCGTGAGTCCCTCGAGGTCCCTCTGCCAGGCTGGAGCAGGGTGCTGGGGTGTCCCGAGCAAGTGTCCGGATCCTGCAGGATACTGCAGCAAATGCCCTGCAATCTGCAGCCGGATGAATCCCACCTTCCTTCCCCCGCAACGTGCTGCCCTGGGCTACAGCTAATCTATTGTGCGCTGGGCTGCAGCCAGCACAAGCTGCAATACAGTAAATCCTTCTGCAGTATCCTGCAAGGGGACCGAGCCCAGCCGCAGCCGCCCGCTGCCGCCAGACAAAGACGGGGGGCCCCGGCGGGGATGGGGCACAGGGGATGAGGGCACCAGAGGGTGGCAGGACCCCTGGCATGGTGCCGACGAAGATGGGAGAATGAAGCCCTTGAGCAGGGTGGGAAGTTCTCCAGGGAGTTTTGGGTGGTGCTGTGCGTTCTCCTGGGCCCCCCAAAATCTGTGGGTAGGGAGATGCTCAGTCCTCTGTGTTTGGGTTTTCCCTAAATGTTGTCAGCACCACGTTCCCCTTTCAGGGTCCCAGTGCGATGCAGAGGTTTCCGTGCCCGCCCTTTCCCTGTGCATGGTGCATCCTTCCTTGTGCCTCAGTTTCCCCACCAGTATAGGCCACCAAGCCCCTCAACCCCTTCCCTCAAGCAGGCTGCATCACATGTGAGCCCCACTGCCCTTTTCTGGGGGATTTTGCTTGGATACTGTCATTATGGTTATTATTACTATTATTACTATTATTGGGATGTTGGTGGGGCTCTGCAGCTCTGCCGGACCCGTCTTTGGCGAGCGAGGCATCCTTCAAAGGGAAGGCGCTCCGTCACCGCCCCACAGCAGCTGCGTTCTCCTCAATTAGAAGAGGTAATGAAGCAATTTATGGGCATCTACAAAGTGATGTGTGAGTGACAGGCTGTGTACGATCCGCGCCGGGGCTCTGCCGGCAAGTTGTGTTCTTCCAATTTTAATGGAAAGCTCCCCGGTGAGGGGGGAGAGCAAACATTGGTGTGTCTATAGGTGTGTGTGCTGCGAGGGGTCAGTGCCAGTCAGCCTGGGTGGGTGCAGAGAGGCCTGGGTGCTCCAATCCCCACCCCTGGGGAGCCTGAGCCACGGTGTAACCAGAGATGGGGCAGCTGGGTGTGAGCTGAGCCTGGGGCTGGGGCACTACAGGACGCCTGGGTCCTCTGGAATAGTTGGCTGCAGCTCCCTATTTCCATCAGCACCCTGGGCTCTGCCCACCCTGCTCCTGCCTCAGTTTCCCTGTCACTTTCCATGTCCCTGCTGCATGGCACGGGCAGACCCCTTCTTCACACCCCCGGCTTTTGGTGGGCCACCGTGGCTTCTCAAGGGGGAGGGTGAATTGTGTTTTGGGGTCAAACCCCAGTGGCTTCCACTGCCACCACCAGGGTATGGCTTGGGGGTCTGCAGTGCTGTCCTGGTGGTCCCTGGAGCTCGTGTGTGCTGCCATGGGGCCTTGCACCTCCGAGTAGGTGTGATCCTGAGTGTCCACAGAGATGGGTGCTGCACCTCCAGGTGCTGGCACACCTGTCTGTGTACCTGTAACACAGGTGTGCACCCAGCAGTGCGCTCACTGGTGCCTGTGCGTGTTCCTGTACCTGTCTGTGTGTACCTGTACGTGCTTGTCACATGTGTGACCCACCCGCTGGTGCCCACACGTGTTCCTGTACCTGTGTGTGCACCCACAGCACTGCGGGGGTGTGGGTGCACCTGTACGAGGCCCGTCTGCACACGTGTGTGCAAATCCTCCCCCCGTGCGTGTACCTGTGCACACACCTGCACCATCTTGTGCACATTCAGGCTGGTACTGGCTGCACCACCTCCGTGCCCACGGATTTGGGGGTGCCAGGCTGCCGGCGTGATGGGGCAGGGGTTGCCCCCGCCTCCCCACACCCCTGCCCCATCACGCCGGCGTTGGCATTGTCCCCAGTGGCTCCCACACCCCAGCTCGGCCCCAACCGGCCGCATCTCCCAGGAAACAGGATCCACAGCCAGGAGTTTCCGCTCAACTCGTGTATGCCTCCCACAAAAAAAAAAAAAAAAAAAAAAAAAAAAAAAAAAAAAAAAAAAAAAAAAAAAAAAAGAAAAAAAAAGAAAAAGAAAAAAACCCACCCTGACACCAGCACGGCCGTTAATCCTGCCCGGCTCATTCTGCTTTTCTTGTCTAGCCAGTTTCTAAAATTGGCCAAGGGAGGCAACTGGCTGCTCTCCCCCCACCCAGACCCCCCCCCTCGGTCCCCACCTGGTCGCCCCGGCGCGGTGTCAGCACCTGGACCCCGTCACCCCAGTGCCTGCGTGGTGGGGCTGCGCTGCTGCCCGGCACGGGGTGTGGGTGGGCACCAGCGGGCCCAGGACCCCGGTGGGCACATTGTCAGCATCCTCCCATCCCGGCGGGCGCCCCTTTGCCGCCCTGGGCAGCCCCCCAGCCCCAGCGCCGGGGGAGCATGGCTGTGCCGAGCGAGCCTTCGGCATGGGCACGCGTCCATCTGGCGCCTTCCAAATGTTACTGGCCTCGCAGGATCCCGGCTCCGCTTGGCGTTAACCCGCAGCGCACCGGTGGGGAGCGGGGGGGAGCTGGGCACTGCCGCTGTGACCCCCCCTGCGGGCCTCCAGCAGCGTGTCGGGGGGCTCTGCGGCTGCCCAGGGTGCCAGCGCTGGGGGTGGGGGGCGGCGTGGGCAGCCAGCGGAGCCCCCTCCGCTCCAGCGCGGCCGCGGGTGTTACATGACCCGGCGTGGCCGGCGCTGGGCAGGGACACACCGGGGCTGTGACTCATGCTGTGGCTATAACAGGGAGCCCGGGGAGGGGGGCCGCGACCATCTGCGCAGCCTCAGGGCTGCCAGCACGCTGCGGGGGCCCTGGGGTGCGCTCCCCACGCCGGGGCACGGCACCCTGGGGCACGGCCGGGAGCAGCCGCCGCGTGGGGACGCGCGGGCGAACACAGCCGGCACCCCGGGGAGCGCCCGGTACCCCGAGCTGGAACTCCGAGGGAGGGGTGCTGGTGTGTCCCGTATCCTCCCGCAGGCAGGGAGAGGGCAGAGGAGGGGGCCCGGAGGCTGCTCGCCTCCCGCGCCGGCTCGACGGGGCGGGGGAACAAAGCTGGCACCGAGGGAAGAGCTAAATTTAGCCCGTTTCCCTGCTAGCTCTGAACTGCGGCGCTGGGCTCCAGCCGGCCGAGGTGCCACCATCGCCGCGGTCCATCTGTCGAGCCGTTCCCCAGCCCTCCCGAGCCCCTCCCAAACCAGGGAGGGGGGTCAGACCCCTCCACGAGCGAGAGGGTTGGGGGCTGCATCCGTGCTGGGTGATGTCACTGGGGTCACCTGAGTGCCCCCCAGCCTCCAGGGGCAGCGGGCTCCCCACGTTTGTGGGGTGGTAGGGGAGGGTCCTTACACGAGAGAAGGGGCTCTCGACTGGGGGGATGATTGCAGGGTGAAGTGGTCGCTGGAGGGGGGTGGTGGTTGTGGGGAGATGGTCTTTGAGGGGTGATAGGCACTGAAAATGGTCCTCAAGGGGGAGATGGTCCTTGCAGGGGAGACAGTTTCTTGCAGGGGAGATGATCCTTGCAGGGGAGATGGTCGTGGCAGGAGGGATGGTTTTTGTGGGGAAGATGGTACTTGAAGGCAACGTGGTTCTTTCAGGGCAGGTGGCTTCTTATGGGGGAAATGGTCATGCAAGAGAGATGGTCCTTGCAGGGGAGATGGCTCCTCCTGAGGGAGATGGAGATGGTCCTTGCAGGGGAGATGGCTCCTCCTGAGGGAGATGGAGATGGTCCTTTCAGGGGAAATGGTCCTTGAGGGGAGATGGTTCCTCCTGAGGGAGATGGTTTCTTGCAGCAGCAAGAATAGGGGCCTGACCAGGCATCCCCAGCCCTGCCTGCCTCAAGGGCACTGTGCCACCTTCTGGTGCTGAGGGCTGACCCTGTCAAGGGTTCCACTGCTTCCAGGACCCCCAAGCCTGGAGGATGCCACCAGCCAGGTGGCGGCTGTGCTAAAGGAGACCCCAGTGGCACTGGCACACCCAGAGCCAGGCCCAGGAGAAAGGCCACATCCCCTGACTCAGCACCATCCCCAGCAGCATGGGGGTGTCCCTGGGGTCCCTGTGGCCAGGACCAGGGGGATTGCAGGGGAATGAGCTCCCCAGCCACCTTCCTGCAGCTCTGGGTTATGAGGAGAAGTCAATACCTTTAGCACACCTTGTTATCACCCAGTGGTCCTAGACCCTCCCTCCCAGTGCTGGGGTGGGTGTCTGGGCCTGCCCTGGGGATGTGACACCCTGGGGTGATGTGAGAGGGCAGAACCTGGATATGTTTGCCCCACATGCCAGCCAAGCCCTTCCTGCACTGCGTGTTGGAGAGACATCCCCTCACCAGCTCCCTGCTTGGGGGGCACCCCAAAAAAACCTCTGCTAGCCCCCCAAAGGGAACTGGCGGCCAAGCAGCTCGTCTGGACCCGTTACCTAAGATGAAACCCAGGCGCCATCTGCTCCATCTCCTAATTAAGAGCATGGCAGAGGAGTCAGGGCAGCAGGGGGACATGGTGACAGCAGGGGGGATGTGACAGCGAGGTTCCAACCATGGGGTGACAACTGAAGGAAGGGTCAGGGCTGCCTGCAGGCACTGTGTGCCCCAGCACCCATCTGTGCGCCCCCTTCTGAACCCCCGGCTCTTGCCCTGCTCCCAGTCACAGGGTGGTGGCTCCCCAAGGTGGGTGGGTGCTCTGGGAGCTGCCAGGGGTACCCAGAGAGGAGCCCCAACTCCCCTGGTGCTGATGGGTGCCCCGCTTCACACGAGGGCAGGGTGCTGGCAGGGGATGAGGTGTGGGGAGGAGGAGGAGGGAGCAGGACCTGGGTGCTTTGGGGTCTGTGAGGCTGAATTAGAGGGGACGTGGAGGTCGGCGTGAAGGGGGTGAAGGCGGAGGGACCCCCCGCGTGGCTCAGGGAGGAGGTGGCCACTGGGGGCTGGCTGGGGAACACGGAAACCCTCGGCGAGCGCCTGCCAGGAAGCTGTCACTGGAGGGGATTTTCCATTGGTGTCAGCAGGCGCAGGACGGGCTGGGGGAACTCGTGGGGCGGGGGTTGGGGGCGCCTGGGAGGGCACCGGGGGGGGTGTGAGGGACGGGGCGCAGAGGGGAGGAGCTCCGCGATGCCCCAGGGGTGCTTGAGGGCGGTGCGCGGGGGAGCTGCACCCCCGTGGTGCCCCCAGATGTGAGAAACGGGAGGAAAAACCACCATGGGGTGTGAGTGTGCAAGGGACAGCCTCTGCCACGGCGTCCCCGTGTGCGACACGAGTGGGACAGCCCCGATACCACGCGGGGGGGGGAACGGGGGGGACAAGCAGGGCACCCCTGCAGTGCACGGCCAGCTGTGCACACAGGACGCGGGTGTGTCAGCGGGAAGCGGAGACGCCCCTACGCCCATCTTGGGGTACTTAGCGCCACCCCAAACCTTCGCGGTGCCCCAGGACCCCCGAGGCAGTGGGGGGGCAGTAGGGAGGACACCCCGGCCCCGCCGCTGCCGCCGCGGGCGGTTGGGCACGGCGCCCCGGCGGGGTGGGAGGCGTCGGGCCAGCGTGTCCCCATCTGTGTGGCGGCTGTGTCCCTGCCGCCTCCCTGTCTCCCGGTGGCATCTCCGGCCCCACCCTGACGTCTGGGTGGCCTCGGAGCCGGGCACCAAACCACGTCCGTGTCCTGCGGGGCCATCCCTTCATCCCCCCGCTGCCGCGGCGGTGCCAAGGCGGCCCCTCCGTGCCCACCCCGTGCCAGCGCTGCGGGCCGGGGCTGGGTGCCAGCGGCTTCGGGGAGCTTAGGGGGGCTCGGGGGCGCCTGCAGCCCCCTGCACACTCGTGCTGCCACCCCACGGCACCCTTTCCACTGAAGAGCGACCCTGTCTGGATGGCGTGGGGGAGGCGCGGGGACATTCTGCCGGCTTGGACGGGGCTTGGAGCGACCTGGTCTGGTGGAAGGTGTCCCTGCCCGTGGCAGGGGGCTGGAAGGAGATGAGATTTAAGGTCCCTTCCAACCCAAACCATTCCATGATTCTGATTCCTCTCGCCGCCAACCTCCGTCAAGCCTGAAACCGTTAAACTAATTAAAGCTTTGCAGCAGCAGGATTAAGCCCGGGCAGGGGAGGTGGGAGCCCAGGTAGTCGATTAGTTCACCAGGCGAGGATATTGGATTTCTGCGAGGCGAGTCAGCAGTCTTCGGGGGCTGTTATCTTTGCAGGGCTGCGGGGTCAGGAGGTGGGAAGCGGAGGTGACTGCAATCTCGCCCGCTTCATCCCCCCGCTCTTCATCCTCACCCCCCCGGCCCCGCCGCAGCACCCGGTCTGGCCGGCTCTCCCCGCCCGCGGCGCCCATCTCTATCTCTCCTTCTCCCTCCGTCCCTCCTCGCTTGTGTGGTCTCGGCTGGTGTTTTGTAACCAGTGAGGAGAGAAAAAAAAGAAAAAAAAAAAAAAAAAAAAAGAAGAAGAAAGATTTTTTTTTTTTTAAAGGGGGGAAAATAAAAAAATAAAAAAAAAAAAAAAGGAAAAAGGCCCTACCCCTGGCGAGGAAGCCAGGAATGGCGAGGTCCGGAGAGCCTAATGGGAAACATGTGGCGGCTGCCTGGGGCTGAGCGGGGAGGTGAAAGTGAGCGCGGCGGCGCTGCGAACATCCCGGTGCGCCCCGCTGCCCCCGCCGCAGCTCCCTCCGCAGCGCAGCCCCCTCCCCACCGCCGCTGCCGGGCTCCCACCTGCGCTCACACCCTGCTGGGCGGGGGGGACGGTGGGTGCTGCCTACCCCGCGGGGAGGGGGCGTTCGGGGGGTGCAGGTGGTCCCCGCTGTGGAGGGTGGTTCGGACGGGGTGAGGGCGGAGTCCCGGCGCAGGGAGTGTCCTCCGGGTGTCACGGGACACGTGGCCCCCGGTGGGATCGAGGGCAGGAGCCGGACACGGGTGGTGTGGGGTAAGAGCCGCGGCATGAGCCCAGCGCCCGCGGCACCGGGGGTTGCACTCCGGGGTGAGCGTGGGCAGTGAAGAACACGCAGAACGTGGGCGATGGGGTGTCCAGAGACCCCGCACACCGCGGTGGGGACCCCACGGGGGTCCCGCAGTGTTCGGCAAAGCATCCTCAGCTCCGTGCGCCACGGACACACCGGGGGACGGCAGCGCAGAGCTGGGGGGTTGCACCCCCGATACCCCCCGACACCCCGAACCTCCCCGTCGAGCCGTGCGCAGCGTGTGCAGCAGGGACCAGCTCTCGGCGGCTGTTCTGGAAAAACTCCCGTTTGTTTCCTTCCTGCCTGCCTCCCCTCCGACAGCTCCCTGGGCACACCAGCAGCCTCAGCAGAGACGAGACCGGTCTTTCTAGCACATATTTTCCTGCTCCACATAGCCCTCGGTGTAACTTTACACCGAGGTGCCCGCATCTCCGCGGTGCCAGCGCTGCGCCCAAAGGCTGGCGGGGAGACGGGGAAAGGGGGGGATGCGGATGGACTGACAGGTTTGAATTCTCTTTCCCTGCCTTGTTGATAAGTTGTCACGCTAATCCAGACACCGGGAAGAGCCTGGATCACGCCGAGCGGCTGCGTGTGTGTGTCTGCGGGTGTGTGCTGGGGGAGGGAGCCAACCGGCAGGGATTCACACGCGGCGCTGGGGAGGGAAAACAGGCGGACGTGCTGGCACGGGGGGATTGCGAGGGGCTGAGGGGCTCTGCCGTGCAGCCCTGTGCCACACGGGCAGCGGCTGTGGGTGCCTGGACCTCCTGCAGGAGACTGGGGGGCCAGAGCTTTCTGCAGTGTCCACATCCGTGCGGATGTGCACACGTGCGCCTGCAGCCTGGTGGGGAGATGCTCCCCCTCGTATGGGCAGCCCCCGGTTCAAGGCATGGCCGCGGTGGGGACGAAGGGGTTGTCCTGCCCCAAAACGCCACCCCTGGCATCCCGTGATGGGGCAAAGGGCACAGCGTGGGTGTCCCCGTGGGCTGTGGCTTCGAGGGGGAGGCGTCAATGGGTGGCACACGGTGTGCCCAGCCCTGCGGGCACCCAGGGCACCCAGGGCAAGTGGTGCTCCCAGGGGAGGGGGCCGCTGGGCTGATGTGAGGGGGTCTCTCTCGAGCAGATGGGAGCTCGGTCGCCTGCCAGCCCCTCGCACTGGAGAACGGTGCCAGCCCGCCAGCCGAGTGGTTCCCGCGTGCCCAGGGCTCCGGCCCCCGCCAGCCCGGCAGCGACGGCGACAGCAGGAGCTTCCGTGTGAACCTGCACTGCAAGCACCCCCGAAACAGGTACCTGGGGGCCTCACCCTGAAAATGGGGTGCGGCGCCAAGGGGGCGTTGGCGGCACATCTTGCTGCCGGTGTTGTGCCCGTCCCTGTCGGGGCGATACAGGGCGAGAGGCTCCCCGGCTCTGCACAGCCTCCCGGCTTGGGGTTTTGGGGTGAACAGAGGGGGTGCGGCTCCCACGGAGTGCATGGTGGGCTGTGCAGTGGGCACGTGGTGCGCGGCACCCACCCGTGAGTGCCTGAGCCACCCCGCCACTTCCCTCGCTATGCCCCATTCCAACGAGGGGAAACTGAGGCAGGCGCCACAGAGGGGCGTCCCGGTGAGGGGAGGGGTGGCACCGGGTGGTGTGAGCGAGGGTGGAGGTTGCAGCTCCGCGTGGGGTGTCCGCGGGTGGGTGGGAGCCGGGGGGATGCGGAGGGTGGGGTGTACTGAGCCACCTCCTCGGGCGAAGACCCCCCCCCGTGTGTCCGGAGCGCGGCTCGCCGGGGACACCTAGTGGCAGCGCCACCAAAGGACCCCCGCCACCCCCCGCCCCACGGAGGGGATGGTGGTGGTGGTGGGGATGGGAGGGGGGCGTAAACCTGTCCCCTCTGTCCCCCAGATCAGAGGCAGCTTCCCCCTCTTTGCCCATCCCCCCCGCAGCCCCGACGCCACGGTGATGGGCGGCCGTGGGAGCTCGGGAGGAGCAGCCCCTGGTATGTCCCGTGGAGGGACTGGCACAGGGGTGGTGGGCACTTAAGTGAGTCCCCCCCAGTGTGGGGCTGACCCTGCACACCCCTTCCTTTGCAGAGAGCTCAAGTGCAATAGCAGGAGCAGCAGCAAAGCCGAGGGTAAGTTCCAGCCCCAGCCCTCAGACCTCCCCACAGACACCCAAACTCTGCCCCCATGGTGGGGTGGGAATACCCGGATCCTCACGGGAGCCAGCTACCCCTCTTTGCCTGGGAGGGGGCTCTGTGCTGGAGTCTGGCACGAGTGGTCCTGGTGGACATCCAGCTCCCTGCTCCTGAGCTGGGGAATGCATCCACTTCCCCCAAGTCCCCATTTTCCCAGCTGTGAGTGGGGCTGTCACATTCCTGTGGTGCCAGCCTGGTGCTTGCTGGTACCAGGGCAGAGGGAGCTGGGGGATGGATATGGGAACCTCATCCCTGAGAACTGGGGGGGATGGAGTGAGGCTCTGCTGGCTGTTTTTGGCCGGCAGTGCCTGTGGAGCCTCACTGTCCCCCTCTCTGCCGCCCACAGGTCCTGGTGTCACCTTCCCTGACCCCCATGTCAGCAACTGCTCGGCCAAGCGGCACGCGGGGGAGGAGGAGGTCAGGATGCGCGTGAAGCCCCCGGGCCCAGTGGTAACGACCAGCGTTGTGCGTGGCTCGCCCGACTACGTCCGAGAGCCCAAATTCTACCCGCCGGGACACCCGGTGCAGCGGCCCCCAGCCTGCCCGGCCGAGAAGGCGTTGTCCTGCAGCGTGCTCAGCTTCCCTGAGGGGTCGTGCCCCGCGCTTGGCCGGGAGCACCAGGCAGGCTCGCTGTTGCACGGCGACCCGGCCGACCGCTGCCAGAGCGTCCACGGGGGCACCAAGGCGGCCGAGGACCTGCTGGGCTGTGCCGGGGAGCCCCGGATCCTGGGGGGCAGCGCGGAGGAGGCATCCGCCCGCGATCGGGCGCCCAAAACCTTCCCCAACGCGACACTGGCCTCGGGCCGCTGCAACGTAGACAGCATCCTCGCCTTGCTCCGGAGCAAGTGCGGCAACGGGCACATCAACCTCCACCCCGTGGTGCAGCTCATTGACATCATGAAGGACCTCAACCGCCTCTCCGAGGACCTCAAGAACAGTGGGGTGCACCTGGACTGTGGCAGCCTCCGTGGTGGCGGCGGGGCTCATGAGGACAGCCGCCTCCTGCCCGCTGACCGTGACCTCCAGTACAGCTTCTTCTCCTCACCCTCCCTGGCCAACAGCATCCGCAGCCCTGAGGAGCGGGGAGTGCTCCTCAAATCTGACCCATCGCGGCATCCCCGGCCCCCGGCACGTGATGGAGAAGCTGACGGAGGCGGGGGGAGCACCCCGCAGCCCCCAGGACACAGTGTGGGTGTGGGGGATGTCTCCAAAGCTCCGGTGGATGAAGCTGGCTGCTCCCAGCCCGATGCTGGCGATTACTCAGAGCTGGCTGAGGCGGACATACTGAACGAGCTGGCCTCCCTGGCTTGCCCAGGGACGCAGCTGCTGGAGTCGCAGGCGATGGAGCCGCAGCCCCAGTTGCTGCCAGCCCAAGAGCTGGACTCCCAATCCCGGCTGTTGGATTCCCAGTCCCTGGAGTCACAGCCCCAGCTGCTCGATTCACAGAGCCTGGAGCCGCTGCCAGAGTCGCTGGAGCTGCAAAACCTGGAACCGTTGGGGTTGCAGTCACTGGAGCCGCTCTCTGAGTCGCTGGAGCTGCAGTCGCTGGAACCTCTGTCCGAGTCGCTGGAGCTGCAGTCGCTGGAGCCACTGGCAGAGCCTCTGGGGCTGCAGACCCTGGAGCCGCTGCCCGGAGCGCTGGAGCCGCCGCTGCTGCCCACTGAGCCCTCGCTGCTGGAGCCGCAGCCACTGGGAACCGTCTCGGAGCTGCTGGAGGCACAGCCGGGCACTGGGGACCCTCTGCGGCCCCACGGGCTGCAGCCCCGGCTCGGGGGGTGTCCCCTGAGCGCCATGGTGAAGCGGGGTCCCTGTGGGGGCCGGGGGGCCGGGCGGTGTGGCGAAGACCACCGCAAGTATGCCCTGCGCCGGACAGATAAGCCAAAGATGCTGTGCCGCCGGAGGAGGGCAGGCCGGGGGCGCCGGGTGGACGTCACCCCTGAGAGCCGCGTCCTGTCCCCCCTCGCCCTGCCCGCTGAGATGCCCCCCGGGCCTGAGGAGCCCGACACCCCAGTGCTGAGCCCCCCACCGCCACCGACCCCCACCACGCTGGACCCCAATGAGATGCCTAAAGCCCCCACAGCGGGGAAGAAGAGCAAGTGCCGGGGAGTGAGGAAGATGGTGGTGAAGATGGCCAAGATCCCCGTGTCCCTGGGGAGGAGGAACAAGACCACCTACAAGGTGTCATCGCTCAGCAGCAACTTGAACCTGGAGGGGAAGGAGCTGGCAGCCAGCAGCTCCATGGAGCCCACGCCGCTGCTCAAGATGAAGAACAATGGGCGCAACGTGGTCGTGGTGTTTCCCCCTGGCGAGATGCCCATTATCCTGAAGCGCAAGCGGGGCCGGCCTCCCAAAAACCTGCTGCTGGGCCAATCCAAGCCCAAGGAGCCCACCCCGGAAGTGAAGAAGAGGAGAAGGAGGAAGCAGAAGCTGGCCTCGCCCCAGCCCTCCTACATCGCTGACACCAATGACAGCAAAGCCGACTACTCGGATGTGTTGGCCAAGTTGGCGTTCCTCAACCGGCAGAGCCAGTGCTCGGGGCGCTGCTCACCGCCCCGCTGCTGGACCCCCAGCGAGCCCGAGTCCATCCACCAAGCCCCCGACACCCAGAGCATCTCCCACTTCCTGCACCGTGTCCAGGGCTTCCGCCGGCGCGGCGGCAAGGCTGGGGGCTTCGGTGGGCGCGGGGGGAGCCATGCTGCCCGCGCCGCACGCTGCTCCTTCAGCGATTTCTTTGAGGGCATCGGGAAGAAGAAGAAACCCCCCACCGCCCTCCACGCTGACCCCGTGCACCCTCGCAAGCGCGGCCGGCTGGAGCCCGATCCCGTGGGAAAACCCAAGCGGAAGCGACGGGCACGCAAGAACGGGGCGCTTTTCCCCGAACCCAACTCCGGGCAGAACTTTGGGGACGGCCCCACCGCAGAGTGGGGCGCTGGGGAGAAGGGCAGCCCCTGGGCCCCCCACCACGGCCACCCCGGCAGCCAGGCCGGACGCAACGGTGGCTACCAAGGGGCCGAGGCGAGGCCTTTCCATGCCGCGGGGCTGGAGTCGGGCTCCTCGGGCCGCGCCGGTTTCTACGCCAGCAGCGCACCGTCCTCGCAGACAGAGACGGGTCCGGAGCGGCACAGCCTCTTCACCGGGTACTTCCGCTCCTTGCTGGACTCGGATGACTCCTCGGACCTGCTGGACTTCGCCCTCTCCGCGTCCCGCTCTGAGTCCCGTAAATCAGCGGCTGCCTACACGGCCCCCCCGGCCGCGCTGCCCGGCCAGCGGGGCATGGCTGCCTACACAGCCCGCGGTGGCAAAGTGGCGGCGGCCAACCCTGGTGCCGAAGCTGCCTTCCACGCGGCTATGCAGGGCCGGCCGGCCTTCCCGCCCGGCCGCGCCTCCGGCGGCTACGGGGTGACCCAAGGCTCCTCAGAGTGCCGGGGCACCGAGTCCTTCCCCAAACTGGCCCCGCCATCGGCTGTGTCCCGGTCACCCACGGCCCACCCGGCTGCCAGCGGCACCCCCGGCTACTCCCCGTACGGCAGCTACGGCAGCGCCGGGCAGAGCGTGGCACCCGCCAGTGTGTTCCCACCAGGAAAGCAGTACCCATCAGCACAGGACTGTCCCAACAGCAAGGACTGCAGCTTCGCCTACGGCAGTGGTAGCAGCCTCCCATCCTCGCCCAGCAGTGCCCACAGTGCCGGCTACGCGCCACCGACAGCTGGTCCCAGTTTGCCACTGGGAAAAGCCGCCTTCTTCAACAGTGCCGAGCAGGGGGGTCAGTTCTCCAGCGCCGCGCACACCCCCCTGCGCTGCGACAGCCGGGCCAGCACCGTCTCACCCGGCGGCTACATGGTGCCCAAGGGGTCAGCATCCTTCCAGCCCTCACCTGAAAACTGCCGGCAGTTCCCCAGCACCGCGCCGTGGGCCTTCCGGCAAGGCTATGGTGGGTTGGATTGGAGCTCAGAAGCCTTCAGCCAGCTCTACAACCCGGGCTTCGAGTGCCACCTCAATGAACCCAATGTCATCCTGGACATCTCCAACTACACCCCGCAGAAAGCCAAGCAGCAGACGGTCTCTGAGACCTTCTCTGAGTCCTCCTCTGACAGCACCCAGTTCAACCAGCCGGCTGGTTACCGGCGCGCCAACAGCGAGGCGTCCTCCAGCGAGGGCCAGTCCAGCCTCTCCAGCCTGGAGAAGCTGATGATGGACTGGAATGAGGCATCCTCTGCCCCTGGCTACAACTGGAACCAGAGCGTCCTCTTCCAGAGTAACTCTAAGCCCGGTCGAGGCCGACGGAAGAAGGTGGATATGTTCGACACCTCCCACCTGAGTTTCTCCTCCTCTTCCTCTTCTTCCTCCGTGTACCCCTCCAAGAGGAACACGGGACCCCGGCAGCCCCGGGGTTCCCGAGGGGCTTGTGCCTCCAAGAAGGAGAGGGGGACGGGCAAAGCAAAGTTCCCCACCAAGTCACAGGCGGTGAACCCCCTCTTCCAGGAGAGCACGGACCTGGGCTTGGACTACTACAGCGGGGACAGCAGCATGTCCCCCCTGCCCTCCCAGTCCCGGGGCTTCGGGGTGGGGGAGCGGGACCCCTGTGACTACTCTGGCCCCTACTCCATGAACCCCTCCACCCCCTCGGACGGGACCTTTGTCCAGGGGTTCCAGAGTGACTCCCCTGGCCTGGGGCAGCCAGATTTGGAGAGCAAGCATTTCCCTGCCCTCCCACACCAGCTGGCAGCCCCCGGCCAGCAGACTGTGTTCGAGGCTGGTTTGCAGAAAGCCTTCTCGCCCAACTGCTCCCCGACCTTGGCCTTCAAGGAGGACCTCCGGGCAGGCAGCATCCGAAAGTTGCCCGCCTGCGACTCGCTCAAACACAGCATGCAGGGGGGGGCCCTGCCACACACCCCACACCTGGCTTGCCGCGACCTCCCCATGCCTCAACCACACTACGACTCCCCCAGTTGCAAAAATCCCCCGTACTGGTATTCCCCCAACGCCAGCACCCGCAGCCCTTCCTACGACGGCAAGGCGGGGGCCGGGATGCTGGTAGACTTCATGGGCAGGACGGAACCCCCGTGTCTGAACCCCCACTTGAGCAGCCCGAGCGGCACCCACCCCTCCAAGGGCGAGAAGGAGCCCTTGGAGATGTCCCGGGCTCACCACCGAGGACCCTACGCTTGTCCCTTGATCAATGACTTGAACATCTCCCCCGTACCAAGAGACTCAATGTTGCAGCTGCAGGACAACTACAGGTACCCCAGTTTTGCACCCCAAGGGCACCCCGTCATGGCCCCCACCCAGAAGAGCGGGTTTTTGGGACCCATGGTAGAGCAACAACACCCTGAGGACACTTTTACGGTCACCTCATTGTAGTGTCTGCTGACGTGCCAACCGGACAACGAGGTTTTGTTACAGGGTAGGTGGGGGAGAACCTGGGGGTGAGGGTGGCAGAGGGGGGCACGGGGGACCCTCAGGGCCCTTCTCATCATGTCCCCCTCTCTCTCTCCATGTTGTGTTTCTCTTTCAGAGGTAATTTAGCCAGCACTTTTTTCTGGAACACTTTTCAAGTTCTGTATTTAACTGGGATTGGAACTGTTTGTTTGTTTTCTAAAAAAAAAAAAAAAAAAAAAAACCAAAAAAAAGAAAGAAAAAAGGAGAAAAAAAGGCAAAAAAAGAGATAAAAAAATAAGTGAAACAAAAGGAAAAAATTAATAATAATGGATGAAGAGAGAAACCCCCCGGTTTTCCCCCTCTGCACTCAAACCCGCTCTGCCTGCCAACCTCCGGCTCTGCTTTCCGGACTGCCGGCCCCCCCGCCCCGCAGCAGGACAATCGGACGGACGGACGGACGGACAGACAGCGCAGGCCCCGCCTGGCCCGGCGCAGGAGCACGGGCAGGGAGGGCAGGAGGGGATCTGGGGGTCAGCAGCGCCGGGTGCCCCCTGCCCACAGCCCGGCCGGGGACCCCCTCGGCCGCCCCGGGGGAGGCTGTTTGGGGATTCTTTTCTTTCTCTTGTCCCTCCCCGTCCGCTCGCTCGCTCTCCGTGGGGGTTGCTCCTGCCCGATGGACACCGAGGGGTGTTGGTGAAGCGCTGACCCCACCAGGCTCTGGCAGCGTCGCCAGCGGGGCTCGGAGACGCCACCATCACCAGGTGAGTGCCAGCTGCGTTCCGCACTCAATACCAGCCCCCAGCGGGGTGTGCTGGGTGCTCCGTGCTCGGTGGGGTCTCTGGCTCACCTGCACCCGCCCTCTGGGTGCCCCCGGCCCCTTCTGGGCTGCGAGCAGTTGCCCTGGGTGTTGTCCCACGGAGCATCAAACTGGGGGCCCTGTCAGCTCCAATGTCTGGGGCTGGCTGGAGCCCACCCCGGGTGTGCCAGGGCTGAGGGGGTGTGGGATGCCCCAGACCCCTGTTTGGGTGCCAGATCGGGGGAGCAGGACCCCTGGGGATGTGGGTGCCAGGCAAGAATGAGGAGGCCTCTGAACTGCTGGCTGTGGATGGGAAGGAGCCCAGATCCCCTGGTCCGTGGGTGCCAGATCAGAGACGAACAGGACCTCAGACCCCTGAGTATTGGGGTGCCAGATGAAGGAGGCGGGCAGGACCCCAAGCCCTGGGTGTGGGGGTGGCAGACAAGGATGAGATGACCCCAGATGCCGGGGTGCCAGATCCGTGGGTGTGTGGGTGCTGAATGGGAGGTGGGCAAGTCCACAGCCCCCTGGGTATGTGGGTGCCAGATTGGGGGGTGCCAGACCCCCGGGTCCGTGGGTGCTGGGGTGGGCAGCCACCCCATGGTGCCTCACTCCTCTCTCCCTGTCCCCGCAGCCACAGCACCCCCAGCCCTGCGCCCCCCACCCATCCTGGCCGCCGGAGCAGAGAGGAGAGGAGAGGAGGGGGCCATCTCCGGAGGGGACCCCGCCCCTGCCGCCACCGCTTCGCCCCCGGCCCCCGCCTCGGCCGTGGCGCCGGCGCCGCGTTCTCTCTCTCTCCTCCCAGCCAGAAGCAGAGGGACTCTTTAAGTTTTATTTTTTATTTGATTAATTTTCATTTCCTGCACAAAACCAGCAATTGTAAATACTTTTGAAGAAAAGAAGTTAAAAAAAAAAAAAAAGTTTAAGGATTAAAAAAAAAAAAATTTAAAAAGCTGAAAAATCACCAAAAAAAAAAAAAAAAAGGAGAGAGAATCACGCACCGGAGGGAGAATCCAAAAATGATGGAGAACAGGCCTGAAGCATCCAAGAGGTGAATATGCAGCAGAAAAGAGCAAAAATCCCCCCAGTATGCACTGAGAAAAAATTTATTTACAGATCAAGCAACAAAAAAAAAAAAAAAAAAAAGAAAAAAAAAGAAAAAAGTAACAATAACCTATTTATTGTATATAATGTTTTATTATAAATCGTGTCTTGTATATTGCATTCTGTACATCTGCTGTGGTTTTGTGGTGTGCAACTTCCGCATGGGTTCCTTGGGTTTCCGTTGCCTTTTTTTTAATGATTCAATGATGATTTGAGTTTTATTTTTATTATTATTCTGAAGAACGAAGGCAGGTTTTTGGTTTTTTTGTTGGTTTTTTTTGTTGGTTTTTTTGGCAGTACACACCCAAAGATCCAAATTTGTATAAAAACAAAAAGGAATTAAAAAAAAAAAAAAAAAAAAAGAATAAAAAAAAAAAAAAAAAAAAAAGAAGAAAAAAATTTTTAAAAAAGAAAAAAAATAAGGAATAAATCAATCATAGACCCTCTTGGTGGGGAGGGGGAGTGGGGGGGCTGTGGTAAAGGGGGGTCCCTTTCCCAGGGTCCCCGAGGCGGTGGCAGTGATGAGCTCAGGGTGTGGGTGCGTGTGTGGGTGCCAGGTGGGCTTTGGGGTCCTCTCCTCCCACAAATTCCCTGTGTGTCCCCTCCCCTCCTCAAGAGTTTGGCAATCTCTGTACAGCTTTGTGGGTTGTGCAAAAAAAAAAAAAAAGAGAGAGAGAGAAAACACACACACAAAGAGAGGAAAACCACCCTGAAATGGATAAAAAAGGCAAAATTCACAATAATAAAAAAAAAGAACAATAAAAAGGGAAAAAAATACCCAAATTTGGTCAAAATACCCCCTCCTTCCCCCACCCCCCCCAGCTGCCCTGTGCAGTGCTTGTGCTGCCCTGGCCAGAGGGGCCCCCCCGTGAGCCCCCCCCCGGCCCCCGCTTTGCCCCTCAAACGGTCTTTTTGTGTTATTTAGGAAGGAATTTTTAATAGGCACTTTTTTTATATTAAAAAGAAACCTATATATTGAGCGATGCCCGCTGCTTTCTTGCTTCTCTTTTTTGGGGGAGCACGGCCTGGCTGTGCTGGGGGTGGGTGCTGGAGGGATGCTGACCCTCCCCGGGTTTAGGGGGGATGCCAGGATCTGGCTGAAGGTGGGAGTTGCATCAAGAAAGCTGAATTTTGGTTCAAATCCGGATGCAGTGTGACCCCGGGGGCCCCACACTGCTGCTCCCTTGGGGATGGATGGCACTGGGGGCCCGGGGGACAGTGCCAGCGGGCCTGGTGGCACTTTGGGGACCCACGGGGGCTCTGCGGGCAGAAGGGGTGCCCACCCCTCCCTGGCACCACTGCGGGGAGAAGGGGGCACGGGAGCACAGGCGACTTCCCGGTGATGGATGAGAGAAGCGTCACCGCCAGAAAAGAGAAAAAAAAAAAAAAAAAAAAAAAGGAGGAAAA
>VZUI01051067.1:0-47388 GCA_013401135.1 Cettia cetti | reverse complement strand
AAGAAAGAAAGAAAGAAAGAAAGAAAGAAAGAAAGAAAGAAAGAAAGAAAGAAAGAAAGAAAGAAAGAAAGAAAGAAAGGGCCTCCACATGAAACCAGACCTCATGTCCTGCTCCTCTAATTGCCTGTGAGCAGAGATAGCAAATAAAAATTCTTCAAGGCTCATTATTTCATTTTTAAGAGCACAGCTTTTTGCAGACCTCTGGCCTGAGACACAGGCTGATAAAAGTTTCCTTGGGGTATATAGAGAAGACCACAATGGTTTCATCATCCCTTGAGAGCATGGAAACCCCACTCCTTTCTTTTCTCTAGGAAGGGAGTAGTATGGATTAGTGCTGGAGTTTTACTGCCACAGGCACTGGCTGTGTGCAAAGAATGTTATGGATTTGTGTAGAGGAAGACTGGTTTCAGTTCCTGGGCCTTGGGAATTAAAGGTAGCAGTAAAACCCCTGCAGCCCTTCCAAGCCCCTCCATCCACAGACTGGCCAGATGAAAGGAGGGTGTGAAGGAGGCACTGAAGGGGTAGAATTGAAAGACATCACTGTGAAAATCACCAGAAAATAGCCAGAGCTTTATGAAAGCAGCCAGGGGTGGACTGGCACTGGCTGCTCCCTACAGACCCCAGCAGGGCCCTGGAGCACAGATCAAAGAGAATGGTTTCAAAGGGAGACCAGCAGGGGAAATGCAGCTTTCTATGGCCAGTACTTTAGGATACTGCCCTGGGAGTGAGACCAGCCCTGGCAGAAAGTGTGGATGCCCAAAATGCAACTGAGGAGGAGGCTGGGAAGGCTCCTGAGCATCAGATTTGGTGTCTCCAGGTGAGGAAATCCCAGGAGCTGCTGTGGGGCAGGCCTCCCTCCCTGGCCTCCATGGGAAGCAGTCTCACCCAGTGGGCTCACAGCCACCCCTGCCCAAATACTGCATTTGTGGGATGGACACCTGCCAGCCAAATTCGTGTTGGCCTGAGCAGCTCTCTGTGGTGGCCAAGGAGCCCCAGGGGCTGGAGCTGGGCTGGCTCACCATCTGTCTGAGCTGTGGCAGGGCTGTGAGGCCAGCCCCAAGGGGAGCTGAGCTTTGTGCTGCACTGGGGCACTGGGGCTGTGTCCCCACAGCCAGCTGTGCCAGGCCAGGGGGCACCAGGGACACCCTGTGCCACCACCTGCAGCACAGGCTGAGAGGCAGCAGCCCCTGGCAGAGCTGCTGGCCCTGCCAGGGGACAGCAGGGGGCTGGAGGGGATGCCAGGCTGGGAACAGAGTCCTGCTCTCCCTGGGTGCCAGTTTGGAAGGAAAGCACGGATCCCAGGCCAGCTTTCCAGTCCATTTGGTTTCTCTGTGCCTTGATGGGGACATTAACTGGCAGGCACCATGTGCTGGGCTGGGGCATCCATCTCCTGCCTGCCTGTGTGGAGAGGCTGGTGATGAGCAGTTCTCAGGCATGGACACAGGGTTTGGTGTTTAATATGGGTTTAGGAGATAAAGAGATAATTGAAGATGCAGAGTAACTCCCAATCATCCTCGCCTTCAGTGGGCTTCCATCCCCACCAAAATAGAAACCTCTCCCTCAGACAAGCTGCAGCCTCCCTCCCAGCCTTCCTCTGCTGTGCTTGCTTAGCAGGGAGACTCTTCAGGAAAGCCTGAAGTACAAGTTCTGACCCTCTCCAGTAGTTCCTTGTCCGTCTTGAACTCGGCAGCTCCTTAGCAAGATCAAGGAGAAAAAAACCCCCAAGGGTCAATTGAAAGTGGAAGAAATGAATGAAAAGGCAGCTAGGCCCACCAATATTAATAAAAATATAAATATTTAGGCCATTTACTGTAAAAGCAGTCAGGGATGACCATTAGCAGACCTGCCTGTGGCTGCAGAGAGGAGTCTCCCTGCAGGACAAACAGGGCCACTGTTCCCTGCAGGAGCTCCTGGGCCAGTCCTTCCCCAGCCCTGGGCTTGAGACAGGATTTGATTTGTGGGCTGCAGCAGTCAGGGAACAAAATGCTTCTGCAGGCAGGCTGTGCCTTGCTGAGCTTCATCCCCTGTGGCTGCACATGCCCAGGGTGCTGGGGAGCATCCCAGGGACAGCAGAGCAAGGGCTGCAGGTCTCTGCTCTGCCCCAGTCCAGCCCCAGGATCTGTCTGCTCTGAGCTTTAAACAAGGTATGTTTTTCCCCTACACTTGCCTGTTCATTGACTAGATTTCAAATAAGATCACCACAGGTCTTAAGCAGAGTTTCCTGAATTAATCTCCTGAACATAATCATCAGAGAAAGCCTTGTTTCTGCAAGGCTGTACCTTACACTCGTTAGGAGGTGAGTGGCAGCAGCTGTCACTGAATAATCGTTCTCATTAACTCATCTTTGTACCTTTCCTCTGCCTGATGAAACCGTCTCTCCAAAACAAAGCCTTGAGGGCTGCTCAAAAACAAAGCAGACAAACAGGGAGAGACAGGGCCAGGGAAGCTGGAAACTCATCCACCTCCTCCTCCCATGGAGAGGATTTAGAGGGAGAAGATGCCCCAGTTCCCTGGCAGGAGGGACTGTGCCAGCTGCACCAGCTCCTGGGGCATGGCCCAGGTATTCCCCATCCCTTCATCCTGCCAGTGACTCCAGCAGGGACCCCATTGTCTGCCCCTGCACTGGCCTGGCTTCCAGTCCCTGCCTGCATCTCCTGGGCTTGCTTTCTTAGAAAACTCTCATCAATCTAATGTGAGTTCATTTGCAGATATGCTGTTTTGTGATCGTTTTTGCAGTCCCAGAGCCCAAGGCCACTGGAAGGGCACTCTCAGCCCCTGGTCCCAGCTGTGGGTCAGCAGATCAGGCCTGTAGCCTTGTGTCTGGTACTGGTTTCAGTGGTATCACTGATGTGGGATCACAAGGCCCCTTCTGCAGACTGCAGAGACCATGATTAGAGAGGCCAGCAAGTGAGCAACCCTGAGAAAATAACAAATCCATGGTTTCAGGCTCAGATCTCAAAGTCATTCCCTGAATCCATGTTTTAGCACGCTCCATGTGGCACTGGGGCCTGTCAGGCATCTGGGACCTCTCCCTGCCCCTGTGCCTCCACTTCAGAACAGCCCTTCTCTGCCTCCTGCCATCCCCAAGGCCTGAGGTCCTCCAAATCCAGTGAGCAAAGGAGGGAATTGCACTGATGCCTTAAAGAACACAGAAATGAAACAACACACTTGCAAGGTAATTTTAGTATAGGAGGTAATATGAAGGTTGCTCTTTATTGGAGGCCTCCAGGGGCAGATATGGAAAATATCCACAAAATGCCCACCCCCTCACAGGGTGAATACAGTTTTATAAGTTTAACAAATTAGCATAATTGAGCAAAATCACCAATCAAGAGCACAAGTGGTGATGCAATTCTCTCCCCCACCCAGTTCAAGCCCCTTCTAAATCCTCCCCCCTCAGATGGGGCTAAACTTTGTTGGTGAAAATGTGTCTCAAAGAGCTGTTCTTCATCGTTTGTTCCCAGAAAGAACCAAGATGGGATAGGGGCTCTGGAATGTGTTTTGTCTTTCTGCTTAGGAAAAAGGTAGGGAAAAATACCGGGGGAACTAGCCACAGATACAACAGTGGGCTACAGAGCTGAAAATATAGAGGTAAATTATACAGAGAATACATAAAAGAAAAAAGGCAAAAAATCCTTTAGCATCAGCATGGGGTCTACATCCATCTCTGCCCACAAACAGAGAAATACTCAGAAAAGCAAATGCAGAGAGAGACCAGGGCAGGAGGGAGGAGCCCTTCCCCTGAGGAAGGCAGCAGGGCTCCAGGCAGGGCAGGGAAGGTGAGCAAGGGATGCCATGCTCAGGGATGAAGGAGATGTGGTCCTGAGAGAGTGATGGAGAGAGCAAAGGGCTGTGGGTGCTGCACCCTGTGGGACAGTGAAGCTGGGAGGGGCTGGTGGCTGTCCCTCCCTGCCAGGCCTCAGCTCTCCAGAGGAACCTGAAGAGCTCTCTGCCTCCTGCTCCTCACACAGGACACTGACCAGTGGTGACTTTTATCTGACCAATGGCCTGGTGCTGACAAGGAGCATATGGCCAGGGCTGGAGCAGCAGCAGGAGCCATAGATTATCCCTAATTGCCTGCAACAGATGAAGCTGACCTCCAGAGAACACAGCCATGAATCTTCACACAACGCAGTGACTGCCATGTGGATTTACTCTCTGCTGGCTTTGAAGCTCCACCAGCCCTCTGCTGCTGCTGCAAGAGAAGAAGAAGGGCCAGAAGGATCTGCTGTGCAAGGCCCTGATTTCCAGGTGTCTCCCAGCCACAAGTCAGGAGCACACCTGAGCTTTCAGGCATGTTTTCCCTTGCAAGCTGTTCACAGCTAATGGACAAGAGGGAGAGCAGACAGATGGAGATGGAACAGCAATGTTTTCTATAGCCTTCTCTGGAGAAAGTAAATCCTCTCTGTTAGACCAGGAACACCATTAAAGAGAGCTAGAGGAACCTGGGGTTTTTGGTGGTGTTGGTGCCTTTATAACTCAGCTTGGGTGAAGGTTGAACAGCTTCCAAAAAGGCATGAGAAGCTGAACAGGAGGATCTGGGTTGTTCAGGGGAAAGTGCCCTACAAACCTTGCAGTGCTCCATCACTGAGGCAGCAGGCACCAGCTGAGCTGGAAGTAAATGCCACCTCCAGAGTGAGCTGAAGGATCCCAAAGCTTTCCTGTCTTTGAAACAGGAGCTGTGCTCCTGCCAGGACACAGGGAGGGAGCATCTGCCTTTCCCTACCTCACCCTGGATGTGGCTGGGAGTGCTGGGCTAAGCTGCCTGTCACTGTGGCTCCAGGGCTGCATGGAGAGGGATGAGAGATCAAATCTGTAGGGTCTTTCTGTGTGGTTTCCACTTCTGCAGTGCCAGTAGTCACCAAGACACGTTGCTTGCTGATTTGGGAGGATTCCTGTCAGATGCTGGGTCACTCTCAATCAGCAAGGCTGTGTTGATATGTACCCACTGCAGCTGGCCCCTCCTGCAGACTCTGGGTTGTGCTCACCACCAGCTGAGAACCAAGATACAAATGAAAAAGAGAAGGAAAAACCAACCAAACGAAAAAGCTTTGCTGCCTGAGAGCAGCTCTGTGAATATCAGCCAGTGTGGGCAAAGCCAGAAGCCCAGCCAGGGTTTGTTTGGCTGGCTCAGCATTCCCAGAGGAGAGCCAGGGTGTTTGTGCCACCCAGAACCTGGGAGAGGCCTCTCACAGGGCTGCAGGGCCAGGGCAGTGGGTGACAAGAGGGGACAGTGTGTCAACAGGGACCAAACCAGTATCTCAGCTGCAGTTTGAGCACAGCAGCCTCTCTGGGAGCTGTGTGTGCAAGTGGCTCCCTCCCTCCTGCACTGCTGGGCCTTGCTGTTCATCTCTCCCCTCTGCTCTTTCTTGGGGCAGGAAGAGATCCCATGGCACGAGAGAGAGGAGCTCTGGCCTGGCTGTGTCAGGGCACTGACAGAACATCTCCTGAGGAGGGGAGGAAGGCTCCCAGAGAGAGGAGCTCTGGCCTGCCTGTGTCAGGGCACTGACAAAACATCTCCTGAGGAGGGGAGGAAGGCTCCCAGAGCACTGCTGGCTTTGCTCCTGGGCAGAGCCAGCTTCTCCTGGCAGCTCCATCGTTTGCCAGCTGCAGAGGGCTGGGCAGGGAGAGGAGATGCAGGGTGACAGCTCGACCCTCTGCGGGGTATCTGCAGGAAGAAGGCAACCACAGACAGGACAGGAAGCCTTGGGGTGATTTGCAGTGCTGGAGGGTCTTCCAGTGGCAGGAGGTCACCTCCCCAGTCTCTCTCACCTTGGGCTGCCCCACAGGTTGCCTCAGGACACGTGTGGAGATGTTAGGGGGTGATTTGAATGGCCACTGAAGCAGTGTTTGCACTGATGTGCCCAGATGTGCCCTGTGGACGTGCCTGCTCACTCCTGCATGCCCAGGGTGCCCATTCCCACTGCAGCTGAGCAGGGCCCAGAGCTGCCCCATTTTCCACAGGCTCTGCAGCAGCAGGCTCGCTGCTGGGCTGCCCTCCTGCCCTTCCTGAGCTGATCCTCCTCCCTGACTCAGCATCTCTCACAGCCCTTCCCATCCTGAGCCAGGCTGGTGCAGCTCACAGGGCAGGGCTGCAGGAACTGCAGGACCCAAGGGCTAAATCCTCCCTGGCTTTGGAAATCCAGTGTACTCCTGAGTTTCATGCTTGGCATGTTTTGGTTTTGGAAGGGTTCTTTCCCAGGCGTTGTTCTGGTAAACAGAAGAACAATGTTTTGTAAATAGAAGGATGTTTACATTCTTTCTTATAGGAGGGACCTTCTTCTGATGTCCCTCTGGGATGAGCAATGGATTGAAAAGTTTCCCTTTGTGTTACCAATCAAACTGGCCTCTGACATTCTGTATAGAGAGGAGCTCATCCCACAATAAAGGAGAACCCACTGAGCACTTTCTGAAGGAGCCTGCATCTCTCCTGTTCGTGTCAGTTGTGACAATCCAGCTCTGTGGCACCAGAGCCCTTTCCCTGCAGTGCTGCACAGGGAATGGGGCACAGAGGATGAATCCCTTTTGAGAAGAGGGGGATTGTCACCTTCAAAAGGCCTGTCCAAGCCTTGGGTTCTGCAAATTACCTCATTCCAGAAGTTTCAGCAGTGGCTGATGCTTATGTATTTTTTTTTTCCCCAGGCTTTCCACAGGTTTATACAAACTTCCTATTATAAACACGAATTCAGTTGGGGACTTCTGGGCTCCATCCATCAAGTGGTTGTTATTTTAATTCTTCCACTTGAGATTTCTGGAAGAATGCAGTACTTAGCACACATTTAAATTACAAGGAAATGCAGGAAACATTGCCATCTTTTCTTCCTCTATTTCATTAACCTCTTTGCTCTCTGAAAGACTGGCAGCCTCATAAGAAAGCAGATTTTTCCAATACAGGCTCCTGTTGTCATGCCTGTCAGCAAGCCCTACCAAAACTTAGAGGCTGGCTGCTTTTACATTAAATGGCCAAAATGTATTTTTATTTATATAAATATATTCATAAAAATAAAAATGGTATAATTTTATTAATAATGGCGGGCCCAGCTGCCTTTTCATTAATTTCTTCCACTTTCAATTGACCCTTGGGGTTTTTTTTTTCTCCTTGATCTTGCTAAGGAGCTGCCGAGTTCAAGACAGACAAGAAATTATTTGGGAGGGTCAAAACTTGTACTTCAGGCTTTCCTGAAGAGTCTCCCTGCTAAGCAAGCACAGCAGAGGAAGGCTGGGAGGGAGGCTGCAGCTTGTCTGAGGGAGAGGTTTCTATTTTGGTGGGGATGGAAGCCCACTGAAGGTGAGGATGATTGGGAGTTACTCTGCATCTTCAATTATCTGCCATCTTTTTCAAAACACCAAAATTAAGTAAAACAAAAATATATAAAACTACCAAAATTAGAAGTCTTGGCTGAAACCATTGGTCCTGGAAGCAATTATTAATTCTGAATCACCTGCAGCATGCCACGAGCCTCAGGACTGATTCCATTACTGGAGGGGGATGAGCCAGCCCCAAGCACAGCTGCTGTGCCCTGATGGATTCGGGAAGATTTGGCTTCACAGCAGAGTTTAAAGGGAAATATTGATAACCTAAACCACTCTGGGAGCAGCCAAATGGGTGCAGCCACTCTCTCCTCGTGCTGTGGGTTGGCTCTGAGATCACTCTGGGCTGGGAAAGTGCAAAGTTTGGCTTCTCCTACTCGTGCCCACTGCTCTGTTCCTCACACGTGTGGGATGGCTCTGCTGCTGCCTCTCCCAGGGCTTCACCCACACACAGCCTGGCACACACTCTCTGAGACAGAGGAGAGGATGAGGAGCAGGGGGAGGTGAGAGGAGGGGAGGCTGAGAAGTTTTCCAATCAGGAGAATTATTCTAAACCTAAAAAAATGGAGAGCTAAAATCCCCCACTGGGAAACCCCTTGGAGGATATCAGAAAACGAGGCTGAGCAGTTTCTTTGGATCCCATGGAATTTAACACAGATTTGTCACCTAGCTGTCAAACCCACTAGAAGTGTCTCTCTCTCTATTAATAGTTTCAAAGATTTTAGAGATTTTCCAGCTCAAAAGACCATTCTGTTCATCTCTTCTTGCATAAAATTGGCTATTCCTGTATTAAGCCCTTCCACCCTGGTCAAACATAAGCTCATCTTTCCAGAAAATCTCCACTGAGATTTAAACACTTCCAGGCACAGAGAATTCATCGTGTACCTGGTGAATTCTTGCAGAGGCTAATTGCTCCCACAATTAACCATGTCCTTCTGAACACATCCAGCCCTCCAGCCTCTGCCTTTGATCCTGCAGGGGTTCAGTTGGGTTAAAGAGCTCTTAATCATGAGGTTCCCCCTCTAGGGACGTGTTCACCTCAGCAGCTCTCAGTCTGTGGCCTCCTGACCTGTGGGACTTCCCTCAAGGTTGCAGCAAGGAACTTGGCAGCAGCTGGCATGTCAGGAGGCTTCAATCAATTGTGCACGGGTCACCACCAGAAAAACAGCAGAGGAAAGAGCTGAAACTGTTGATTTCTGGGTGTTTGGGGAATTTAGAGGGAGCTGCAGCTGTTGGAGTGTGTGCACCCGTGTGTGGCAAGGTGTGGGAGCAGCGGGGAGCTGCTGGAGGAGGGGATGCAGTTCTGGGGTGCTCCTCCTCGCTGTTTCCCAGAGAACAAGGCGCAGGGAGCTGTGCCAAAGCTCATAACTAAGGGCCAATAAAACCTTCCCTGTGCTGCCACAGCTTCTCCAGGGGGCTTGTTACAGCTGCATCCCAGGAAGCTGATTTAGAATTGTTATTGGGACTGGGACATTTTTATGAGGAGCTGCTTTCACACACGCCCCACTGCTTGGGAAGCCTCAATTAAAGTCCTGGAGGGACACAGCTCCAGCCACTGGGCTAACAACATCCACAATCAGCTCCCAGAGCGGGATGGACGCTGGTCTGGGAGCCCTGAGGGGCCTGAGGGCAGGGCTGGTGCCTGTGGAGGGGAGAAGAACACGTTTCTAGTGCAGAATTATTTTTCAGGCCTCATCTTCTCCAAGGCCCTGGAGCGTTGTGCTGGCTCTCCCTGGGGATGATCTGTCAGGAGACAAATCTCTCTCCTGCACTGGCCTGCCTTGCACAGCAATTGTCCTTGGAGAATAAGTGGTTTGGATGGATGACTCCAGCAAATGTGAGACCCAACAGTAAATGAATTCAGCTGTGGGCTGGAGTGGAGCTGCTGGGAGTTTTGGTTAGATGTAGCAGCTGTGCTTCCTCCAGATTAAAACATATTCCACTCTTGGCCATACCTCTACCTGTTCTGCCAGTGGAATGCTGGGACTCATGGAAAGCTGAGCATGGCCTGTAATTAATACATGATAACTAAAGCTAACCAAATTTAACTAAATTTAATTAAATTTCTTGAGTCAAGCAGCCCAGACAGACATGTCCCATGAACAGCTGGTGACAGAAATTTGTGTTTTTTAAAAGGAGAAGCAAACCTAATCTGTCCTTTCTGGTGGAGGACTTCACAAATTGCACAATTTCCAAATGCTCTTTAGTCATTAACCCTAATTACCGGTTCTAAGTACACAAAATTTACATTTGCAACTGGGAGAGCAGGAAATTTCGATTTTTAAATAAATATATAGATACGCCAATTTTGCCAGCTCTTCTTCTCCCCACTGAGAGCTGCGTGATCTGACAGGCACAAAGTCCAAGAGGCTTGATGTGTGTGACACGATGGTTTCTAACTGCCAGGCAGGTGTGAGCTGCAGAGCTTGGCTTCAGTAATGAAGCATTTCTTCTGGTTTATTAGGAGCAGGTTAGAGGTGATGTGATAATGCCCTGGAAGTGCCTGCATCCAGGGGCAGCTTCAGAGAGGCTCTTTAATCTCTCAGACAAGAGCACGGTGAGAGTTCGCCAGGGAAAAAGGGTTAAAGGTGAGAGTTAGCCAGGGAAAAAAGGTTAAAGGTGAGAGTTAGCCAGGGAAAAAAGGTTAAAGATGAGGCAGGCAATGTGAGTTTAATCACCCAGAGGAGCAGCTCCCCAAGGGCGCTGTGTGCTGCTTTCAGGCAGGCTGATTTGGGAGGAGTGACGCAGAGGCAGGGCTGGCATCCTGCAGGGAGCCCCAGGGAGCAGCTGGGGGTGCTTGTCCCCAGTGAGCCATCAGGGCAGAGCAGCGTGTTCACCCGGAGCTCATCTCCACCCCCAGGCTTCCAGGTGGCACTGGCACGCTGGATATTTGCCCCAGGGTCCTGGACAACGTCTTTATTTTCAGCTTACTGGGTGATGTGTGGTTCACACCACAGCTCCTGGGAATTTATGATAGCCTGGGAAGAGCTGGTGAGTCAGGAGGCAGGCAGTCATTAATTCCCAGTAATGCCTCAGACTGAGTTCATTACTGTTATCAGAAGATGAAATGATGTGAAAAGTAGATTTATTTATTTTTCTGAGGCTGATGCAGTTTGCTTTTGGAAGACACTGCACTCTGGGGAAAAGCACTGGCGAGAGAGGAGCCTGAATCCTCTTGCAGCAGTTTGTTCAACACAGAAATGTTTTCTGTGTGTTTGAAACAAGAGGTTGCATCAAGGTCACTCCACTGAGCCTCAGCATTGCCATCCCTGTGAAAGGAGAGCTCTTGCTCTCCCTGTCCTCAGAGATCTTTTTTTACTCCCCCCCTCATGGAAAGGGCAGGGCTCGTGAGCTCTGGCAGGAGGAATAAAAGGTTTTCAGAATGGGCACTCTTACAAAGTGTCCTGCTATAAAGAACTGCTATAAAGAAACTGAATCTGTTCCAGAAAGTCTCTCTCTCTTTCTCACACGCTCCCTCCAGGTCCAGCCCTTGCCTCTGCCTCGTTGCCAGGAGGGGACTTTGTGTCTGCAGAGGTGACTCAGGTCCGTTCTTCCAGCACCAGCCCCTCAGGGTGCCGAGGAGGAAATGGAGAACTAATCCATTTGAAAATCTTTTAGCAGCTTACATTAACATTAATCTGGCAGTTGCCATAATACCTTCAGGAGCTGTCTTCACTGAGTGCTTCCCTTCTCTTTTTTAACCTCACAGGGAGGATGCATGGCCAGTGAGACCAGCGCTGTCCCACTGCCCTCCCAACCCCAGCAGGGCTGGCAGCACAGTTTAATTCCTCTGTCCCCTGTGCTGTCCCACTGGGCTCAGGGAGAAAACCTTGGGTTGAATTTCATTTGCTAATTAGTTGGTGCCACAAGCAGCCCAGGAAGGACTGAGCTCAGGATTGCTGTGCTGTTCTGATGGTGACAGAGGCCCTGGATTCATTCAAACACTGCCAGCACTGAAGGAGACACAGAAGCACCCATACAAGCTGCAGGCTGAGCAAATAAAGAAACTGATTGCTGGAAAGTTTTATGAGGATAATAAACAACATCATAATAAATGGCCATGAATATTTCATGGAGGCTGTAGTGCTGATATGATATGCCATAGAGGAGTGATGGGCTTTTTCAACATTCGGATGCAAATGGGGAACGTGTTCTATATTTTCCAGGTTTTTCCCCAGACACGCTGTGTTTTCTAAAAATCAGATTGACTGGGAGCATTTGAGATGAGAAACAACTTCAGGGCTCTGGTTGGAGCCAAAGAAAAGCACAGGCAGTATCAGAGGACTGTGAGTGCTAAAGATGAAAAAATCCCACGCAGATCAAGCAGCCCCTAAACACCCAGGGAAGGCAGGTAGGAGTTCCCGAAGGCAAATCACACTCTGTGCTATCCTTGCAGCTGGGAGCTGAGCTTCCCACCCGGTCACAGCAGCCCCTCTGCACTGGGAACAGCACAGCCCCTGGGAGAGGAGAGCAACGGGAGGGGCCAGGTCCTCCTTCCTCTCTCACTGCTTGGGGGCAGAGGTTTGAGCTTGCCAGGGGCAAAGAATCCCCTTTTGGGGGGGACCAGGGGTTTTTGAGCTCCACCCAATCTTGCATATGAGGATTTTTTAATTTTTTTTTTAATAGAATCCTTTGTTCAAAGGCATGGACAGACAGCTGGACTGACACCTCCAGCTGAACAGGTTCCTCTGCAGGGACACTGGGCAGGACCAGCTGTGCCAGCCCCACATTTTGTCCTGCAGCCAGAGGTTTCTTGGGGTTTGTTTCCTGCTCTCTGCTGGCACATGCTGCTGCCTGAGCAGGTCCAGGGCACAGCTCTGGCACTCGCTAGCCAAACATCTGTGTGCCATCACACACAGGAAAGTGCTGGCAGCTGCCACAGCCTAGCACCAGGCTGTGCCTGGATATGACAGCAATGGGAGCACTGAGAGCCCCCTCTCTTCTTCCTGCATCCCCCTCAGCCTTTGCTGATACACCCTTCACAAGAACCTTTCATACTTGTCCTGCCTCCTTCTCTTTTAATTAATTCTCTCAGGTCCCCAGACATCCATTAGAATGCTGAGCACGTTGCATGTTCACAAGTTTGGATGGTGCAGGGACAGTTTCTAACAAGCCACCTGCCTCCTGTCCTCTTTGGCACAGGTGGCAAAGGCAGGGTGTGAAAGGAGAGGTGGCACTAGAGGAAAGCAGCCTTTGCAGGTGCCTGGCTGGGCAGAGGAGCAGGTATGGAGCTGGAGGAGACAGCCTGCAGGCTCGGGCTTGGATCCATCAGCCATGGGATTAACTTGGCTCTTTTCACCCAGTGCTGCAGCTCTCTGCTTCTTTTTTCTCATTTCCGAGGCAGAGTGAGGAGCACACCCATCCTCCTGTGAGAAACATTGCTGAGGAGGCCCTGCACCAAATCAAACCCAACAAATTACCACCTACTGCCCCTTCCAGAGCTGGTCTGTCCCCCAGCATGGGCTGGGAACCCTCTCTGCTGACACCTGTGTCCTTCTGGGGACATCAGTACAGCCCAGCAGGGATTATTGCTCCTGTCTGCTTCACAAGTTGCCAGTGAACCCAGAATGTTTCCTTTGGATTTCTCACTTTGTCCCTCTTTCTTTTGGATTTCTCATTTTGTCCCTCTTTTGGATTTCTCACTTTGTCCCTCTTTCTTTTGGATTTCTCATTTTGTCCCTCTTTCTTTTGGATTTCTCACTTTGTCCCTCTTTCCTTTGGATTTCTCACTTTGTCCCTCTTTCCTTTGGATTTCTCACCTTGTCCCTCCTTGTGGTGCTGCTGAGCTGCTGGCACCAGTGACACTTGCCCTGGCTCCTTGTTCCCAGAGTGGTTGCTCTGTGTTTTTGCCCTCTGTGCTGCATTGCTGGGCTGGATGAGCCAGAGCCTTGTTACTTCCAGGCTTTTCAAGGGCTTGTTCCAATTTCCTGACCCCTGCAACCAAGATCAGTCCCAACCACCCTGAGTCAGGGCTCAGCACCCACACACAGATGTGGAAGCTGCTCTGCAGAGCTCTGTTTTCAGCAACACATTAACAAATAAACATTTCACAGCCCCCAGATGTGTTTGGCCAGCTGGCATCTCAGCGAGGTGGGCCCATCAAATGGAAAGTGCCTTTTCAAAAAATAAAAAAGGGGGAAAAAAAAAAAGGGGGGGGGGAAATAGAAAATAGGGAAAAAAAGCCCTTGTTTTAAAGTCTGCACCTGAGTGATGCTGTGAGCTAATTTTTCCCAAAATGGGTGTTGTCAGTTGATGAAAACTCTTCCACAAAGATGTTAAGCTCACTTTCTGGATCAGAAGTGTTTCTTTTTGGAGAGTGCTGATGAGATTGTGCCTTGATCAGCCGAAGTGGGGCTGATTTGAATGTGCTTTACTACAAAGCAGTCATTACATTTCTCCTTAGGATTCAAACAAACATTTCCTCCATATTTCAGCTGTGCTGAACTGGCTTTGCAAGGACCCCTCCAGGCATTTGCTTAGGAACTGGTGAAATTATCCTGCCTAATGGCCTCCAGAAGTTGATTTAGCCAAGCATAAACAGTGCCACGGAGATCCCAGGAGCTGTGGGAAGCAAATGGCACCTTGGCTTCTGTGTCACTCTCAAGGTAGCAGCTGAAGCATGAACTGGGGATGGAAAAAGAACTTAATATGCTCACACACACCTTGTTGTTTTGTTTTGGGCTCTTCCTGTCCATTAATTTGGCTCTGCCTCTCCTGGAAAGCGCATGGATGGGAGAAGCAGTGTTTGCCCATTTGTTCCATCTGCTCTGCTGACACCTGGGGCTGCCTTCAGCAAGTGCCATCCTGAGTGACAGGGGCAGTGGACAGGGACCAGCAGGTGTGCAGGCCTGGAGACCCTCCTGGCACCTCTTGGACTGCAGCAGCCTGCAGCACAAGAGCCTCAGGCTCCCTGCTTGCTGCAGACAGGAGCAGGAATCAGTGTTGCAGCCAGGAAGGATGAATCCCACTCAGCTGCTCTGTGAGGTGTTTCCTTCCCATGAAAACTGGTGGGATCAAACCCACAGATATTGCCCACACAAATGCCTGCCTTTGGATTTCTCACTTTGTCCCTCTTTCTTTTGGATTTCTCATTTTGTCCATCTTTCCTTCAGATTTCTCACTTTGTCCCTCTTTCTTTTGGATTTCTCACTTTGTCCCTCTTTCTTTTGGATTTCTCACTTTGTCCATCTTTCTTTTGGATTTCTCACTTTGTCCCTCTTTCTTTTGGATTTCTCACTTTGTCCCTCTTTCTTTTGGATTTCTCACTTTGTCCATCTTTCCTTTGGATTTCTCACTTTGTCCCTCTTTCCTTTGGATTTCTCACCTTGTCCCTCCTTGTGGTGCTGCTGAGCTGCTGGCACCAGTGACACTTGCCCTGGCTCCTTGTTCCCAGAGTGGTTGCTCTGTGTTTTTGCCCTCTGTGCTGCATTGCTGGGCTGGATGAGCCAGAGCCTTGTTACTTCCAGGCTTTTCAAGGTCTTGTTCCAATTTCCTGACCCCTGCAACCAAGATCAGTGTTGGGTGATTGAAGAGACGGGGTCTCCATGCTTTGCATCATGAAGCCAATTTTATTGAACACGCTGCTGGTTTCTATTCCTTTCAAGCATAAACAAAAACAATAATAACCATATCTATGTTTCTTAGAAACATTGCTTAACTATGGGCTAGTACAGACTTTGTGCAGGCCTGTACTGTCTGGCACACAAATACACACACACCCCCTGATCCCTTCCTCCTTCAGGGTCCTGCCTCGACTTGCCAGGGCTTGTGCCAGTGGCACATTTACTCCTGTGATGAGTTCAGCAGTACTTTGAGTGCTGCCTCAGTGTATTCCCACAGATCAGTCCCAAGCACCCCGGTCAGAACTCTGCTCTGGATTAACAATGTGTGCTGGGTTAGCACAGATGGTAAAAACTAATTAGTGATTGACTTTGAAACTGACAAATAAATTAACTAATTAAAATATAGGTGTACACGTTTGGGTCACACACAGTTTAAATTTAGGAGGATCTTGAGAAGCTGGTCTTTTTTTTTTTTCTGCCTTGGAAGAGGTAAGCTGGCCCTCTAAAACCATCACACAGGGTTTGTGTGGCTCTCCCCTGAGCAGGGGAAGAGCTGCCTTGGGGCTGGCTCGGGTTTCCTCTGTCAGGGCTGAGTTTAGCTGCCATGAAGTGCAGTGATGATGTCAGTGCTCCCAGGGAGGAGGTGTGTACAGCCTCACTGCTCTCACTTGTCACACTGTCAGTCACCTGAGGGGAGCTGGCACGTGCTGTCACACACGTGAAGGAGGAAGCGTGATGAAGTGTCATTAGAACAAGGCCTGGCTGATTGGGAGCTCCATCAGCAAACATCTGTATCTTTGGTTTACACAAATCACCCTGAATTATTGCAGACCTCTGAGATTTACCCTCCGTATGGTTACTGTGGCCAGCTGTAAAATCTCACATTTTTTTACTTGTCCTGTGTTGAGCACTAATAAAATTCTTCTCTTTTAAAAGCATTTTAAGACAAAATAATTAACAGGCAAGGAAAGCACCACCAGTGTGGACCCTTGTGGAGCTGCTTCCACTTCCCCTGGACCCTTCCTCTCTCTCACCCCATTTCTCCTGCTTTCCTTGCTGTTTATGAGCTGGTAAATCACATTCAAGTCCCTGCTTTGCTCTGCACGTAAGCAGCGGTGTGATCCTGTGGAATAAATGTGTGTGAGGAGAATGCCTTTAGCACAGCACACCCTGTGTCCCCCCAGCCTCGAGAACACTCAGCTCACGGGTTTATTATTTATCCTGGTGAGCTGTCCTCAAAGCTGAGAAGCTGGCTTCATGCATGTCCCTGAATTACTGCACCAGAGGCGTGAAGGGGCCCGAGCTCCAGCACTGACTGATATGAATAGGTCTGCCTGCAGCTAAAAACAGAAAGCACGGGGCAGGCTTCCAGGCAGAGCTGTAGTAAATTCTGGTACAAGGTGGCTGGGCAGCAGCTCCTGTGGCAAAGCTTCCTGCCAGGCAGTGGGCAAGGCTGTGGCCTGTGCTCAAGCCGATATTAATCCACAGAGATTCCCTACAGGAACCAACTCCTGAGCTGCAAAGACCAATGCTGAGTTTCAAAGCTTTCTTTCCCCTGGTGTGGGGGTGCCCAGCTCTGCAGGGATGACTCCTTGGCTCCGTGCCTCAGTTTCCCCTCTGCAGGAGGTTCTGGGCGCTGCAGGAGATGCATTTTAGCTGCACGGTTTTTTGGCTCTCTCTGCAGCAGTGGAGCTGCAGCAGCAGGGCAGATGTGCAGCCCCCAGCCCTGTGAGCCTGTTCTTCTCCAGTGCCACCCCTTGTGCTCTCGTTCCTCCTCCTCCCCTCCAGTGCTGGCTCATTCCCCTGCTCTCCAGGCCTCCAGGAAGATGCACTTTCTCAGCTCTGCTGCTCCATGGCCTTGCTGGCAATCAAGTCTTTCCTTCCTCGCAGGTCCCGTGGCTTTTGGAACTCTGTACATCTCCCTCATCACGGGAAGTTATTTCTCTGTTCATTAGGGCTTATCTGCTGTGAAAATCTGCCCCCCAGAGTCCTGGTGCCATCAGTCATGACAATGGCTCATCACAGCCGCGCTGTCTCAGTGAGTGGCTCATTGTCCCGGTGCTGGAGCATATGGTCTCCTGCCTTTCTGCCGCCCCACACTCGGCTTCTGTGCGAGGAGCAGCTGTGGAGAGGCTTAGCGGAGCTCCCGAGGGTCAGCCGAGTGTAATATCCGTGAGGAAGAGCAGGAGGAGGCAGCGCAGGGCCGGCTCTGCGGAGCATCCCCCGGAGCAGCGGGGCAGAAACCCGGGGCTGGAGGGCAGCACGACAGGGCTCAGCGAGGGCTCGGCTCCTGCCGGCTCAGCTGTGTTTGCAGGGAAGGAGAGGGCTGCCATCGTCTCATCCTGGGCAGAGCACGGCTCCTGCACCCACGCGAGTGACCCCGTGCGCAGGGCTCGGCTGCTCCGGAGCTGGAGGCACCTGGAGGGTGGGACTGACCCTGAGGGAGCCACAGGGCCGGGACCTTCACCTGCAAAGGTGCTGAGCTGCTCCAGGGAGTGAAAAATCTACACTGGAGAGGGAAAGCTTGGGATGGGGCTGTGCCAGGCTCTTTGGGATCCTGGACCCTTGCATCTGGAATAGCATGAACGGGGCTTTGGGAGCAGGCACCTGTCCCTGGAGGCTGGGTGGATCAAACCCTGGATTTCCAGGGCATTCCTGGTGTTGGGATGGGGAGTAAGGCTGTGGGAAGCAGGAACATCCCCTCTCATGCCTCTGGCTCCTCCTGGATGCAGGAACATCCCCTCCCATCCCCCTGGATCCCTCTGGATGCAGGAACATCCTCTCCCATCCCTCTGGATGCAGGAACATCCTCTCCCATCCCTCTGGATGCAGGAACATCCCCTCCCATCCCCCTGGATCCCTCTGGATGCAGGAACATCCTCTCCCATCCCTCTGGATGCAGGAACATCCTCTCCCATCCCTCTGGATGCAGGAACATCCCCTCCCATCCCCCTGGATCCCTCTGGATGCAGGAACATCCTCTCCCATCCCTCTGGATGCAGGAACATCCCCTCCCATCCCCCTGGAGCCCCCCAAGCAGCCCCATCCCCCTGGATAAAATAGCCCAGGGCAGCTTCAGGATGAGCTGGGCTGGGATCTGCCCCATTCCTGCAGAATTCATGGAGAGGTCTGGAGAAGGCTTGTGTGTCCAATCATTTATTCCTCATCCCTAAAAACACCCGGGACAATGTTGGGACACGGGGATGGTGCCAGAGGGGGATGTGGGAATGTGGGAGTGACATTATGGATGCTGCAGGGGACAGCAGGACCTGACGTGAGAATATCCACCAGGAATTTGGGCTGGGTCAGAGCTTGGCTCACCCCCTACAAGTGACCAGAGTGGGTCCCTCATCCCAAACCCATCCCACAGATCCTGGAAGAGGGAGGTAAATGCTCCAGCCCGTTTCCCGGTTAAAAACAAAACAAAACAACCCAAAACCAAAAAAACCCACCAAGAATAAATCCCCAGGCCAAAATCCCTCCCCGCTCTCCCATTCCTATGGAGGAGGAGTGGGAATTGTCCGGGAATGCTCGCAGGGCACGGGGACGCCCTGGCTGGGCTTTGCCACTTCCCTGAGTGTCCCCAGCTCCTCCTGCAGCTGCGCAGGGCCATTGTCACCCTCCCGTGCCAACCAGCGGCCGTGCCAATCGGAGTAATTAACACTCGCAGGCTAATTAATCTCTGGATTCCGCCTGCTGGTCCCTGACCGGCTCTGCCCCTCTGTTTTCCATGCAAATGAACTCGTTATGGTGCCCTCATTAGCCAGGCGCAATTCCAGGGAAATCGGGCATTGCACATCCCCAGTTCTGAGCGCACCGCCTGGATTTTGGGGAATTCCCGGGAAGATCGGCGGGAAATGTCCTGGAGAGCCAAATCGGCTCAGGGAGAGAGGGGGACACTGATGCCACCGCAGCCGAGCAGGACACGGGACAAACGCGACAATTCCCGGCTGCAGGGGGAGGGGATCACCCTCGGGAGGGATGGGGTCAGCCGGGTCCCGTTATCCCGGGCGGGCTCCCCAGCCGGGTCCCGTTATCCCGAGTGGGCCCCCCAGCCGGATCCCGTTATCCCGACCGGGATTCCCCAGCTGGGTCCTGTTATCCCGGGCGGAGATCCCCCGGGATGCTCCATAAAAACCCCCGAGCAGCCCCTCTCTCCCATGCGCTGCTTTTCCTGGGCTCAGGATGGGGTTTGGGAGCCGCTTTGGGGTCGCTCTGCTCTGCTGGGTGTTGGCTTCGGCCGCATCCTCTGATCCCTGGGGTTTTCCCCCGAGGAATTCCGGGCCGTGGCGGCTGCGGGGTGACTCCCCCCGGGGCCGCGTCCCCGCCGCGTCGCAGCCCTGGGCGCGGGTGGATCTGTCGCAGCTGCGGGCGCTGTCCCCTCGCCCCGCGGTGGCCGTGCGGTGCCAGGAGGGGCAGCTGGTTGTCACCGTGCGCAGGGACCTCTTCGGCACCGGGCGCCCGGTGCGGGCAGCGGAGCTGAGCCTGGGCACGGCCTCCTGCCCGCCGCTGTCCCCAAACCCCGCCCAGGCCTTTGTCACCTTCGTGGCCGCGCTGCACGAGTGTGGCAGCGCCCTGCAGGTGAGTGGCAGCGCGGGGTGCAGGTGTCACCCCCAGAGGTGCCCTGGTGTTGGTGGGTTTGGGGTGAGGAGTGCCCGGAGCAGGGGTGGGTTTGGGGGTGTGGATGTTCTGGATGAGGCGCACACTCTGCAGTGGGTTTGGATGCGGGAATTTATGGGATAACGGGTCCTGAGGCGCCGTGCCCGAGTCCTGCAGGCTCTGTGACCTCCTCCGAGCTGGCGCCTTGCTGGGCTGCCAGCACAAAGCCCCGTGGTGTCCTGTGGGATCGGGAACGTGGCCTCTGTGTCCCGGCACGGTCCCTGCTGTGCCGAGTTCGTTTTTCTTGATTTTTCCCCTCTCCCAAATCCTCCTTCCAGGTGACCCCGGACTCCCTGATCTACAGAACCACCCTGTTCTACAAACCCACCCATTCTGGCAACCCCCTTATCGTGAGGGCCACCCCGGCCGAGGTCCCCATTGAGTGTCACTACCCCAGGTGAGCGACTGGGGCTGTCCCCGTGCTGCCACGGCCCTGAGGTGCCGGTGGCACCCCAGGCAATTCCCACTGCTTCCCTTTAGGAGGAGCAACGTCAGCAGCGGTGCCGTGCACCCCACGTGGGCCCCGTTCCGCTCCACGGTGGCGGCGGAGGAGCGGCTCCGGTTCTCCCTGCGCCTCATGGACGGTGTGTGCAGCCCTGGCGGCCTCCATCCCTCAGCTCCCCCCTCCTGGTGGCTCCTGGGGACATCCTGGGAGCCCCAACGGAGCCAAATCCACCCCACGGGGTGTGTGTGTGTGGGGGTTGCTGCACATTTAAGAGGTCCCCAAAGTGACCCCATTCTTTGGGACCTGCATTCCAGACGAGTGGAGCAGGGAGAGGCTCTCCAACGGCTTCCAGCTCGGGGACAGCCTCCGCTTCCAGGCCGATGTCACCTCGGAGGGCCACGTGCCCCTGCGGCTCTTCGTGGATCGCTGCGTGGCCACCGCCACCCCCGACAGGAGCGCGTCCCCCCGCTACGCCTTCATCGACCTGGGCGGGTAAGGCCGGGCTCCGGGGGACAATCCCGGGCTCCTGTGGAGGATCCCGAGTGATTCCCGGCCCTTCTGCAGGTGCCTGGTGGACAGCAGGGCAGAGGACACCGCCTCAGCCTTTGTGTCCCCGCGGCCCCGCCCGGAGTCGCTGCGGTTCCTGCTGGACGCCTTCAAATTCGCCGGAGACGTCGGGAATTTGGTGAGGTGTCGGTTCCATCCTTTCTCAACAGGGAAAAAAAGCCCTAAAATCTCCAGGATTAATGAGTTTTCCTTAATTTCCCATTCCAGCTCTACATCAGCTGCCACCTGCGGGTGTCCCCGGCGGCTCAAGCCCCGAATCCCTGGAATAAAGCCTGTTCCTTCAGCAAAGCCAGCGGCCTGTGAGTGTCCCTGCTGCGGGGAGGGGGCTGAGGGGACCCCCAGCAGGGGCTCACAGGTGACTCTGTTCCAGGTGGGCGCCTTTGGAGGGCACGGCGGCCATCTGCAGCTGCTGTGACACCGGCAGCTGCCCCGCTCCTGGAGGAGATTCCCGGGAATTCCGCGCTCCGGCCGCACGGATGGGCAGGCGTGTGAGGAGGGGCGGCCCCGGCCACAGAGGTGTGTCCCCAAGGTGTCCCCAGGGCCCCTCGGGCTGCGGGAGCAGCGGGGGTTTGGCACAGTTTAAGGACAATCCCGGCTCCTCTCTGGTGTCCTTAGGGAAGGGAATTTGAAAGGGAAAGAGAATTTTGGGAAGAAATTCTGTGCTGGTGGGGAGGTCCTGGCACTGCTGTTCATCCCTGGAAGTGTTCCAGGCCAGGCTGGAGCCAGCTGGGATAGTGGGAGCTGTCCCTGCCTGTGGCACTGGAGGCTTTAAGGTCCCTTCCATCCCAAACCATTCCATTATTTTTTCCCAACTGTGCCCTTGCATTTAAAACCACTGGAATTCTGCTCTTCCTGTGTCCTGTAATTCCCAAGTTCCAGCCCAAGCAGGAATCCCACTCCTGGGTACTCATTCCCATCTTTTTCCAGGTGGGCCCTCAGGGCCGACTGAGGCCGATGTCTCCGTGGGACCCCTGCTAATCCTGGAGCCAGCTCAGGGATTAGTGAGCCCCTCTGGAAGTCCAGGATCAGCTGGGAGCACCCCCCAAGGTAGGGGATGTTGTGGGGTCTTTGTGGGGTTGATCCCACCCTGAATTCCCAGTGATTTCACAAAGGGACTTTCTGGAGCAATCCCCCACAGCTGCCCTACAGGCTCTTTCCCAAGGGTTGGGTTGGAGGCTGGGAAGCCAAGAAATGAGTGTTGAGTGGGTTTTGTCCCTTCCAGGTGGAATTCCTGTGGTGATCCAGGGGCTCCTGCTGGCTGCAGCCACTCTGCTGAGCCTGACTGCCCTGGGAATGCTCCTGGGAATGTTTTGGAAAAGGCTCTGTCCTCTGGCAATGTCCCAGTGATCCCAATCCAAATAAAGAGATAAGCATTTCTGTCACCCCCTGGTGTTCTCTGTGGGGTTGGAGGGGCCTCAGGCAGCCTTTGGGTGGGAATTAATCCTTTGGGAAAAAGGTGGGATTGGGGATGTGGAGCTGCTGCCACCTGGAAGCCATTTGAAAACCTCCCAGCACTTGGATTTGGGAAGTACAGGTGGATTTTCCAAAGGTTGTATCCATTGAAAGGAATCCTAAACAAGCAAGGTGTGGCTCCTATTTTAGGCAATTATTGATGTTCTGAGGTTTTAAATGATGCCCTGATTCCAGAATTCCTTTTGTCTCTTACTTATCCAGTGGGTTGCAGGAATTATGTTCCATGATCCCTTGGAGGATGCAAGGGCAGCTGGAATTCTGGGGTTTTGGTTGGTTTTGGTGCTGAGTTTGGCTTCTCTTCAGGGGAAAACCTTGGGGCTGGAAAAGAGCTGGGGGTGCTTCTGTATTGCAGGGGCTGGATGGGAATGAATTCCATTGTTTTTATGGAATGTGAGAGCTTTGGGATGAGCACAGCAATGGGATTGCATTCCTTGGGCCAGGGTTGGAGCTGAGCATCATCATTCTCAGGATGATCCTGAACCTGGGGAGGGATCCCATTCCAGGGCAGCTGCTGTGGGCTCTGGGGACATGTGGGGGAAGGAAAGGGCTGCCTTACTTTGGATGGGTTCCCTCCACACCTCTGCACTCCTGTTCCCTGGTTTTTGTCTCCAGAGAGCCTCTGGGTGCTTCCTGCACTGCTGCTGTCCCAGTGCAAAGAGCAGCTTGGCTGGGTGAGCACAAGATCCTCCTGTCATTTGGTGCTGTGCTCACGGGCCACCCTCAGGCTGTCTCTGCTGCATGCAGGTGGAAGGCAGGACTGAGATTTCCATGCCTAAATCTGCTGATTAGAACTCCCTAAGCTATCCACCAGCTCAGATCTACCTGAGCCATCTCTGGCTCTTCTCCTGTGGAAAAAATTGGCACAGTGAGTAGGGTGGAAGATTCTATTACTGGTGTGGAATAAGATCTTCCTCAAGACTTTTTGAGGATTGAGTGTTCAAAAATTGGTGTAATTGGAATAAAGATAGAGGAATGGTTAAACTGCATAAGAGGGAAACTGTAAAATGGTAAAGAAAAGGGAAATAATATGCAAGATGTTGGAAATGTGTTTGGAAGCAGCGTGTCATTATAAGGAATACAAAGAAAAGGAAATGAGAATGTAACAAAGATGAGTTTGAACAAAGAAAGTGACAAAAAGAGCTGTTATCTCTGGGAATAGAACAATTGCAGAAACAACTGGGGTTGGGGGAAGAAAAGAGTAGAGGACATACTAGAATTTATGATCTGACATATCAGGTCCCATAAAGATCCATTACTTGCATCCCCAGAAGACTGGGATGGAGATGGATGGAGGGACCCTGACTGGGAATTTAGGGATGTGGGTGAATTGTAGTTTAAGGTGGCCCCTCTTATTAAAATTGAAGTGTCCCTTGGGCCCCCAAGGGGGTAAACAAAGAAATACTGTTGGAATTGTTCTATGGGACCTTCTTCAGCTGGAAAATTTGAAAGAGAAAACCAGCCAGAAGCCAGGCAAGAGAGGGACTGGGTATTTGTGCAGTGTCTCTGACTAGGGGAGATCATGTGAAACCCAGGGTGAAGCAGAGATGGCTTTTGGGGACCAAGGGTGTTTTTAACAAGGGAACCAGATTCTAACAATGAATCACATTCCACCACACTCTGGAGAGCTGACTGTGCTGGGGAATAGACCCTTGGGAATGAGACCAACCACTGCTCTCCCTGTGCGTTCATTGAGCAACTTTTAACCTTGTCTCAGCTCCCACAGATGGTGGAACCCCCCTGCTCCTTTAAAATTCCATCCCATTAAGAAAAGAGCCCAACTAAAAGACAAGAGTGGAGCTCAACATCCCATTAATGTTGGGTGGATACACAGAGCCACTCATCTGATGGGGTAACCAGTTTGGAGTCTCCCCCCTGAGACTTGTCCTATTTCCCTTCTCAGGGCCCACACTGGGTTATACCAAAATCCCAAAACTCAGCCATTTGACCCAGGTTTAATTTCTCCATCAACAAACCTGATGCATGGGGTGAAAACCCCCCAGGTCTTTTATTTGTACAAATCAATATGGTAATGGTTGTAATCGTGTTTAAGCCTGAGTGTATTGCAGTGACAATCACTAGCAAGCAAGCTGTAATTGTACAAATTTAGGAGTCCCACCCTTCAACATGGATTTGGCAGAGGGAAGTGTAAGCACAATATGTGAAATACAACCTCTGAAAATGAAGTGGAAATTTACTTGCTTAGTTTTCAATGTGGTTCCTTTGAAAAGGGGTATAGATCTAACCAGGCTGGTAGCTGTTCAATGAGTGTTACAGCAGAAGAATACATAGAAAGAGAAAGAGTTTCAGACATAATTTATCTGTTTTTCTTAGAGATATAGTTTAATTTAAACTAGGATTGTTTATATCTGCACAGCAAAAATTCCCTTAACCCTGCAGTGTAGCCTATTGGAATCTTAACTCCACAGATTTCTGAAATTGAGCCCAATGGTATTAAAAACACAGGCCAGCAACAAGTGCCCCTTAATCCACTGTGGAGCCTCAGGCCTGTGGTTAATATCTCTGCACATAAACCTGCCTGCTTATCATTCCTAAATCCATCTGTACAGGGCTGCTCCCAGGGCTGCACAGGTGAGCCCTCACCTCTCCCAAACAAGCCAGGAGAGGTGTGCCTGGCATCCCAGGAACAGGATTAGGAGTATTAAATAAACAGCACAGATGCTGAAGTTTTGGCAAATAAATTAAGCTTGGCAACAAGTGATTTGTATGAGCAGGAACACCCATTAAAATCTTCTTTGTTGGCATTAGGAACTAGTCCATGGCTTTTGGCTGGTATATTGTATAAATGGCAAAGATTAAGGAAAAGGACCCCCACCTAATTGTAAATGCACTTGGCATCACTCAGAGAAGTGTTTCCAAGGCTCTCAGCTGTATCCAAGCTCAGTTGCAGGTGTAATCCACTAAAGCAATAAGGGAAGGTGATGAGGGCACTGAATTTCAAAAGGTAATTTGGGTAAGTAATTTCAACTCAAAAACTATTACAAAAGTATTTATTTTAATTCAAGAAGTATTTCTGATCTTGGTGCTATCTACTAAACTTCACTTATGACCCCACCAGCAGTAGGGCCACAGCATTTATCTTAATTCTATGCAGTGTTTAATGATTGGAATTGATGATTTTAGAGGTGTTTTCCAACCTAAATGATTGTATAAACCCAGCCATTGCCTTGGGATTGAATCAGCATGGAATTGTACTCTGTTAGAACTCAGACTATGAGCCCAGCAAAATGGGAACAAATGGCAAACTGTCACTGCTGCCACTTGTGTTGTACAGAAACAACAAGGATTTATTTGTGAATATAATAGTGTTAAGACCCAAGGCATTTGTCTTGACACTGAACAAAATGTTTGTCATTTTGAAATGCATCCCAGAGAGACCTCCAAGACTGTACTTGGATGTGTTGGGAATGGATGTGTTTGCATCAGAACCCTTTGTGGTTCTCTCCTTGTAGAGAATGTGCACAATCTCTCAAATATCTGTAATTTTATTAAAATCTGCATTAACACAACCCACCATGACACAGGGAGAGTGAAGAAAGGTGGGAAACATCACTGATGAGAAAATCTGCTCAGGTGGTCCCCAGCAGCCACTGGGGCTATGAATTAGGTGTTCCACCTGATGGTAATCTTGTTAATAATTTAAGTTTTGTGTTCATTGTTATGCTTTTGTTTATATATCAAATCATTGCTTATGTCAAATTATAAAAGCTATGAGTGGATGTGTGGGTATTAAGGGATCAGCAAATCTGACATATTATCTTATTTACCAGCCTATTACCCACTCAGTAAATTAACTTCTAGCTCAGATTTGCCTGAATGATCCCTGACTCTTCTCCTGCAACATGGGGTGTGACATTCATTGAGTTGAAGATGCACTGTGGGATTTTAAGTCATCTTTTCTCCTGTTCTGCTCCATTTTCCCCTCCCTTGCTGAGAATCTCCATCCTCTGGTTTATCTCACTTTCCAGCTTGCCATGGGTGGGATGGGGTGGATTTGTGTTTGGGGTCAGTGCTAGCTCACCTCTAGAGGGGACACTGAGAGGTTTCCAACACTAAACCAGTGCAGGAATTGGCAGTACACTTATTTTACCTGTTGACTTCTATGTCTGGAATGGGGCAATAGAAGGAATGGGCTGTGAGGTGGAGCCACTTCCAGATGTGCTGGAGGTAGAGATTCTGTGGTTATTGTGGCTTGCAGCTGGGTTAGGACATGTGCTGGCAGTGCAGAGCCAAAAAAGAACCCAGACCTGCCCTGGAGGTGCTGCATCTTTAATGTGCTTGCATCCAAACTTCCAGGAACTCTTTACAGAAGAATAGCTCTGATCCCATAAAAATTAATGGCCTTTAAGTCCCTCAGTCCTGGCTTCTGCCTGTGTTGGAAGTTCAAAGAAGAGCTGCCATTCTGGGGCTTAAAAGTGGCATCTAAGGGATGGTCATGAGGCATTTAGGGAGAAACTCAAGCTTTAAACAGCTGCAAAGACAGCCAAGGCTGGGAGCTGCCTGTGTGTGCAGATCAGAGTTGGATTAGACACTGGCCTGGCTTGTTTGCCTCTCTGATGGTACCAGATGACTCCTTGGCCCACTGCATCATCTGGAGAAAAACAGCTGAACAAATGGAGATATGCAGGTGATCTGCAGTTCAGGGACTTGTTTTCTGTCTTGTGGGCTTTGTTTTGTTTTGTTTTTCACTGCTGAGCTCTGAGAGGATTTGGATGTTTGACTCTCCGCAGCCTGCTGGCCTTGGCAGGAAGGTTTTAACTTCTCAGCACTGAATAAGGGAACTGTGAGAGTGTGACTGCCTCAGCCAGCTCGGACAGGAGCTGATTTATTACTCAGTAGAGGCATTGAGGAGCTGGCAATGGGATGTGATTTGTACTCAGGGCCAGTGCTGGCTTGCTGGGATGAATTCTGTTCGAACCATCACCTGTGAGTGCAGCCTTTGCATCCGCTGGGATCCCCACTGCAGCTCCCCCCATTTTCTTCTCCCTGCCCACACAGGATTAGCCAGCCCAGATATAATCTCTTCATCCCTACTGAACCGCTGAGAAATCCTGTGCCAGCTGTTTTTGAGAGGGGAAAAAAAAAAAAAAGGAAGAAAAAAAAAAGCTCTTTTCTAATTTACAAAACTTAGAGAGGGGGAAGAGAGGAAACGTGGGGTGTGAAGGAACCGGGGAGAATAATTGGGCAATTCCCGGCATCCTCGATGGCAGCTCTTCAGCAATTACGGGGACTCAGCAGCACCCTTATCACAGCACGTTCTGGGAGATTAGCCGTCTGCTCAGCTGGCAATTAGAGCCGGGGAAATGGGAAGCTGCCACTTAGCTCTGACTTTGTAGCGGCTGTTTGCACTTCTCCAAGCCGGGCCCCAGGCGCTGCAGGGAGGGCTGTGAGCATCTGTGGGGAGGATTAAGTGTGAGCTGCCTTTCCCTTGCTGGGAGGGAGGTTTGTGGACAGGGTGGCTGGAAGGGAATGAAGGCTCTGCTCTGGATTCTTTCATAGTTTTTCTGTCAAACTGGAAAGCATAAGCTGCTCCCTGGTCCTGTGTGTCATCCTGTTCTGACTTTCCTTCCATCTCTGTTTGCAGCTTTGGGAAATTTTGCTTGCTGATTCCATCTGTGAACACATCAGTGCTGTGTGTTTATGTGCCAGCTTCATTTGCACGGGAAAAATGCTGAGCTGAGAGAGAGATTTGTCTCTGCCTGGCCCACGGCCCTCCTGTGAGACCCTGGTCAGGGCAGCAGGGTGCATTTTTTGGTGCCTTTGCTACAATGAACCTTCCTATATCTTGTGTTGTGGTGGGTCACAGGACTTGAATGATAAAATATCTTTAGCCTCAGTTGCTTTGGTGACTGCTGGTGCTTTGTGTAGGCACACTGGCCCAACTGGGAGCGTGGCAAGCCCTCATCTCTGGCCTCCACAGAGCTCTGGGGGGTTTGGTGCTGCACCAGGGCAGTACAGGGACACTTGGCCAGCTCCTCTGTTGGGTTTTGGAGTCTCAAATAACGCCGAGGTAAGGAAAGGCCTGGAACAGGGAGGCAAAGACAGGTCCCTGCTGGTCCCTGCCTGCATCCCCCAGGCACCAGAGGCTTGGCTGAGGGTTGAGCAGCCACCCCTGTCCTGCCGAGCAGGTCCCCTGCTCCTGGGGACAGCCCCCTGCTTTTCCATGGCTGTAACCCTGCTGCCGTGAGGGCTGTGCTGGCCACAGCAGTGCTCAGCCCCGTGGAGCCACAGGTGAAGTGGGTGCCACCCGGCGCCTCTGTCCTGCGGGCTCGGCAGGAACCTCACGCTTCGGAATTAATTTCAGGATTTTTTTTTTCTTCCCCTTGCCGATTTCTCTCTCGAGTTTTCTAGGCCAGCTGTCCTCCTTTATTATCCTCACGCTACCTATTTATCTCGCCTGTCCCCGCCTCCCTCCCCTCGCTTCGCCTGTCCGTGGCTGAGCTCCTAACACAAGCCACGGCGGCGGAGGGTGACAGCTGCCGCTGCAGCCACCTCACCCCGCAGCACCTGGGACAGGAGAGCCGTGCCAGCCCCTCCATCCACACGGGACAGCTCCTCCAACGCGACAGCACCGCGGGGAGAGGCTCCTTGGAGCCTCTACTGCAGCATCAGCCTCATGACAGGGCTTGGGACAACTGAAGGATGGCAACAGCTCACACCTGCCAGCAGCAGCCAAAGGTCTCTTTGTCACAGGGCATTTTAGAAGTTTTCCAGCCAGGAGCACGTTGCTAAAGCTCACAGCCAATTGTTCCAGCCAGTCTCTAAAAGCACACATACACCTGTAGTCCTGGCTTTCATGTCTGGGATGTTTTGGTTTTGGAAGGGTTCTTCCCCAGGCGTTCTTCTGGTAAACAGAAGAACAATGTTTTGTAAATAGAAGGATGTTTACATTCTTTCTTATAGGAGGGACCTTCTTCTGATGTCCCTCTGGGATGGGCAATGGATTGAAAAGTTTCCCTTTGTGTTACCAATCAAACTGGCCTCTGACATTCTGTATAGAGAGGAGCTCATCCCAAATAAAGGAGAACCCACTGAGCACTTTCTAAAGGAGCCTGCATCTCTCCTGTTCGTGTCTGTTGCAGCATACACCTGCTTCAAACAATGCTTGCTTGTGGGCTTCCTATTAACAACACACAATACTCTTATTAAGCTTAAAACCTTCTACTCTCTTACTAAGCATATTTTCCTGCAGTCTTAAGGTCTATCCTAGCCAAACCTAAAACTCAAACTATTGTTTTATGCCCTTGCCTGTACTATTGTAAACTTTTCCTACTTTCAAGCTTTGCAGCTGCAGCCAGCTCTGAGTTCTCTGCTCTCTCTGTTTCTGGGCCTGCTTTCACATCTTTCTGAAACCTTCTTCCCTTTAGTGTTTCCTACAGCCCCCACCCTGCTGCCACCCACCCTCCTCTGACAACCCCAGGGGCAGAGCCAGGGCCGTGCTGGGCCCTTGTTGAAAGTCCCTGGGTGTGGTCACTGCACCTCTACAAGCAGCTGTGGTGGTGATGGGACAGCCTGTTTGCTCCAAACATTAATAATAATAATAACTACAGTAATAAGTCTGCAGTTTTGTCCTCTGTTCTGGGCATTGATTGTTCAGAGAGATGGGTGGGATGGAGGAGATGAAAGTCTTGGTCAAGAGTGGCTGTGGGTACAAGGGAGAGCCCAGAGGCTGATAGAGTCCAACAGCAAAAACAAAAAGACCCCAAAAACAGCAACAAAAACAACCCTCACCCCAAAATTAAAAAAAAAACAAACCAAAAATATCCCACAAAAAAACCACCGCAAAACAAACCAAAACCAACCAACCAAACAAGCCAAACCAACCAACCAAAAAATTCCCCCCAAAGAACCCAAATCCAGACAATAATAAAAAAATAAATAAAATCCAAACCACCACAAGCCAGTCTCTTGTAGCTTCAGGTATTATAAACACAGCCTTTGCAGCATCCTGCTTTAACCCTTTAACCTCTTCTGCTGCCCTCCAGCCTCTGTGCCCAGCCATGAACAAACCAGATGGAGCCTTCAGTCAGAGGATGACAATGGAAGGAGGTGTAGGAAACCCTGCACAGAAATATCCAGAGTATAATTTTATCCCCTCTTATCCCACACGCCAGCTCTATCCCACAGCAGAGCTCTCATCTGAAATCAGCCATGCTGAGCAGAAATAACCTGATGCTTCAGAGCCTGGAGAGAAACTAACCCTTGATTGCCCACAGCTGTAGGACACAGATGTGCCTCAGCCTGGCCTTTTCCAGATCTGTGTTGTGCCTGTTCAGAGCTTCTGGGGAGCTTCAGGCCTGCATGTGCACTGTGTGCCAAGACAGCAGCACTCACAGGAGGGCCAGAGGGCTGATGGAGGTGAGATGTTGTAGTACAGCTGAGTTACAAGCTCCAGCCTCTGGGGCAGGGCTGTGCAAAGCCACAGCTCTGCCTCCAGATGTGCAGAGCATCAGCAACCCCTCTGGCAAGGGGAGCAGGGAGGAAATTGGGATTGAGCTGTGCTTTCCCAGTCACATTGACTCCTTCTCCATCATCCTGGCCCTGTCAAACCGTGTCACGACCCCCCTGACAAGCTTTTGGAGTAAGGACAAAGGAAAAACAAGCAGTCAAATTTCTTTTATCTTCTGGAAGCAACAGGAAGGTGGCAGAGCCTTTGATGCCTTGCTCAGCTTAGCAGGCAGAGATGTTCCAAATGGCTGTGACTCAGCACAGCTGGAGAGCTTTAAGAGCCACATGTGGAGTGATCAGTGAGGCCCTCAATGGAGAGCACAAAGGGCTGTGGGCAGTGTCCCTCCTGCTTGGAGACTTAGAGAGGTACAGGAGGATATCAGTGTGAATCCCACTGGAAAAATAAGAATTCAACAAGAGCTGTTTGGCACAGGCCCTACCTGGTGGTTTGAAAATGTGGATGTCTGCCTAGGATGGGCAGGGAGGGTGTGGGAACTCCTGGAGCATTTGGAGATATGAATTGTCCATCAGGAAAAGGACAGTCCAAGCCAAAAAGGTCTGGAAGGGAAGGCGTCCTTGTTCTGCTGTGCTTAAATCTGCAGGGCTGGTAGAAGTAGAGAACAGGGTAACTGTTAAAATAGAAGTGAATTTGGGGTCTGGAGGGAGAGAGAAAGAGAGCTGGAAAGGGATTTTTGAGAAGGAATAACCTTAAGCTGAAGGAGGGTAAATTTAGATCAGATATTGGGAAGAAATTCTTCCCTGTAAAGGTGAGGAGGCCCTGGGACAGGTTCCCAGAGCAGCTGTGGCTGCCTTGGAAGTGTCCAAAGCCAGGCTGGATGGGACTTGGGGCAGCCTGGGACAGTGGAAGGTGTCCCTGCCCATGGCAGGGGATGAAATGAGATAATATTCAAGGTTTCTTCCAACCCAACCCATTCTGTGATTCCCTAAATCCTCAGGTCAGGCTGTGCAAATGCAGTGAGCCATTCCAGTGGGCAAATTATCCAGTGTTCTTGTGGGACCTGATCTTATCTGGGATGCTACATGGGAGAGACAAAAGCTCAGGAGAAAAACATCAATGGGAAGTGTCTCATGCAATGCAGAAAGCAGGAGCTGCATCTTTTTGTTGATGGAAAAAGATGCCTCCATCTCTGTCCTCTGGGCCCAATTCCATTTCCAGAAAATAGGCTGAGTGCACCATTGAAGATGTCATTTTTCAGGACCCTTGCACATGATGGCTCGGTAAAATTGTTATTTTTAAGACAGCCAAACTTTTGGAGAGAGAGATAGCAAATTTTATATTAGCAAGGGAGTGCAGAGCTGTGGGTGACTGCACTGTTTGATGCTGTTGTGCTGGGCTCAGGGCTGGAAGGGGCTGGGAACCTGCAGAGGGAACATGGCAAGGAAAACCCTGAATTTGGATTAAAGACGTTTCCAAGTCTCTTGTATCAGCAAGCTCTTTTCTCCAGGAGAGATTAGGAGTGCAGCTCCTCTCGACAGTTCTGTTAATCTGGTCTCCATGGAAACAGGATGATGTTAGTGGTGACACACTCCCCTAAATGGCTTCTCAGCAGCTGTGTTAAGGGGGGACATGGCTTTGGTTTGTCACCCACATCAGGTTAGTTTGTCCCCTCTCAGCCCCTGACGCTGCTGCTGGGGCATTTTTTTGCTGCTGGTTTTGTGCTGGTGGGCCCTGCAGCAGTGCCCCAGGCTGCAGAGATGTTGCTGGAGGATTCAAACCTCCACGCTGAACCCAGCCAGGCCAGAAAAAGCCACAGGCTTTCACACAATCATCATTTTGCTCCTGAAGGGGACAGCCTGGGGCTGCTCTGCAGATGTCCCCCAGCCTCCTACACTGCCCAGGGTGACCGAGTGACCTCCTCACTGTGACACCACCTGCAGGAGCTCTCTGGGCTCTGCTGCACTGACCATTCTTGGACTCACACGTGGACAAAGCATCGAGCAAGAAGTTGGGAAATTTGCCATGTCTGAAAGCAAACCCAGGCAGCAGCAGACACTGAGGCAGGGCTGGTGCAGCTTTGCTCTGTGCCTGACTGTGCAGGGGACAGGAGAGAAGCCTGTCTCAGGGATTTGCCTCAAAATGCAGCCTGGCCGTGCTCATGTGGCCATCCAGGCTGGGGGTGAAACGGTGGGTGGCTTGTAAACGTTCCCAGCATCTTTCTAAATCCCTTTTCATCCTGAGTCACACGCAGGAGAGCGTGGGTGAGCGCGAGTAGGCAGAGGGAGAGGGGTGGTGGGGCTGCATGAATTTGGATATGCACATCAGCTATCAAACACAGTGCAAAATTGCTGTGAAAGCAATGAAAAAAGATAAATTTCGTGTCACAGTCTTCAGATGATGAGCTACTGCTGTTACTGCTTTCTGTGTTAGTGGAGTTAAAGTGGGACTTGCTTGTTCAGATTAGCAAGGAGTCTTCTGTACTTCTTCTCTCCTTTTCCTGACTCTTCCTTCTTTCTCTCCCTGCTGCTCCACAGTTGCATTTCCCAGTGGCTCTCAGCCAGGTGTGTGGGACTGCTGCTGCCTCTGGTCCTTTCAGATCAGTCATGGGTTTGGCTAAAGAAAGTTGAAAGAAAGAAAACAAAACATAGATGACCTTTATGTCTGTCTGACTCCAGCTCATGCTTCAAAAACATTTTATGTCATCAGCTAATTCCACTTAGGCCTGGAACTGTGTACTTAAAAATATCATGAAACTGAAGAGTCGAGGGAGAGGCTTTATCAGTGGTCCTGTTGGAGCTCAGCCCTAAATCAGACCTCAGGGATTTTCATCCCAGAACCTCCACAGCAATCCCAGCTTCCCTGGCAGAGCAGCTCACCAGCTTTGCTGGGGCCACCTGGAACTGCACCAGAGCAAGTCCCTGGGTGTTCCCTGTAAATCCCATTGCTTTTTCAGCCCAGGTGACAGTTTTCACAGAAAACAAGTCTAGTCCAAACAGACACTTCAGATTTAATCTATGAATGATGACTCGAAATAAAAACCAGCTCCAGCAGCCCAGGCCAACTAAGGAAGCCTGTGGAAAGCCTGGTGTGGCTGTGAGTGCTGGGCTCTGCACCCCTGCCCAGGGGCCTTTCCCAGCCAGAGAGCCCTGGGGAGGGGTCCTGCAGCCTCATGTATCTTTTAAAGAGCCATTCTATTCCAGAAACCAGGCAGCAGCTCCCCTGTGGGCTATACCCCAGCAGTCAGAATTTGTCCCAATTTATAAATGAGATGCTTTTCCTGGACTGCCAGGTCCCAGTGACACCCACAAGGCAAGCTGTGATCTCTGTGGCCTGTGAATCATCTCTGATAATGGAGATCTGCTGCTTGACTCTACTTTTGTCAGCTGTACAGCACTGGAGTCTGTGGATGCACCCAGAGACAGCTCCCTGGCACTATGGCAAAGGAAATGATTTCCTCCCCCTGGAGCAGAGCTCTGGTGGGCATCACCTGGGAGGGATGCTCTTAAGGACAGAACAAGCTGGTACTGTTCACCTTTGCTTTCCCTGAGAGGTATTCCTACCTCCCTGACCCAGCCTGGCGAAGATTCAGCCTTTTCCTTCCTCTCTCCTCACATTCATGCCTTTTCCTAGCACCAAGGCTGTATTAAGTGTGAATTTCCCCCTCTCTTGCCCTTGGAACTGTTCAGTGCCTGGCCCATATGCAATAGCCTCCAGCAATAAGGGGAAAACTTTGGCTGTCAGCATCTACTTCTGCTTCTCCCTCTGGAGCATCCCTGGAATGGCTTCAGAACCCAGATCAATCTGCTCTGTGCAGCAGTGTCCTCTTTACTGTGGTCACAGGAGTGCTGCCCTTTGTCAAAGTGAAGATGGCCTCAACCCCCTGGGAATTAGCCACGAGCTGCACCTTGGAGGGTGGGAGGCTCTGCTGGGAGCAGCACTCAGGTGGTGATGCTGGAGGAGCTGCTGGGTGAAGTGCCTTGGGTGCTCTGCCTGCCTCACTCCTGTCTGGCACAGCTGACAGGGTGTTGTTTCCTCGCTCTGCATCTCCTTTGCAGCCAGGATAACAACACCTTGTGGGGCTGAGGGTGGATGTGCTCTGGCATTTCTCATCAGCTCCCTGCAGGCACCCAGGGGAGGCCTATAAATAAGTGAGGGGCTGTGATTCAGCAGCCACTGGAGGAGAAGCAGCTGCCACGGTGTCCATTTCATGATCACTTCAAAAGCCTCGTGTCTTTATTTCATTTGTGGTTTTTGCTTTAAATTTGCAGGGCTCCCTTCCACAAGTGGAGCAGGGGAAGGTGACCTGCAGTGAGGATGGGAAGGATGGTGTGGAGGGAACCTCTGTGGTACCAATGCAGCCCCTGGGAGTGATTGCAGGCTCCACCACAGCACCCTTCCTCCTTGGTGATGTGCACCTGCTTTTCTGGTTCTCTCCCCTTCTCTTTGCTCTGGTGGGTTTTCCTGATGCCTGTTATTGCTGGGCACAGAGAGGCAGTAAAAGAAATTGTTCAGGCCAGGCTTGTGGAGAAGCAAGCAGGTGTCTGGCTGTGTCATCAAGGTGGCAATGCTTCTGCATCTCAGTGATGGGACTGACAGGAGACTGAGGGGTCAGAGCAAAAAGCACAGCTGTGTTCACCTCGAGGCTCTGAGCAGCAAAACTGCAGCTTGGATTGAGGTTCAGGTTGCTGAGCTTAGCTTTACTCACTCATTTACCCACAGCTTTGGGACTTTACTGGCAGTGGTGGCTTTGGGGGGCTGTGTGGGGCTGGGACATGCTGGGGTGAAGGTCCTCTCCTCTGTGTGTGTGTGTGAACTTCTGGATGGAATACAGAACTGAAGCAGCTCTATTTTCTGTAGGATTTCTGTGCCCTGCCCCCTGCTAAAGCAGCCTTGGTGGAGGCCCTGGCTTTGCCTGTGTTTGGGAGGAAGGGTGTTTGTCTGTCCCTTGTGTCAGGGTGGGTTGAAATGTGCTGAGCAGGGTTGTCCATTTCCACACTGATGTTTTGTGGGCAGGAGAACCAGTTGGCCCACAGGGTGGTGAACAATAACCACAGGAGCATGCCTGCCCTAGGAGATCCTACTGACTCCATGTGCACCAGCAGCAGCAGCACTGAGCTCCACTACTGGCTCAAAGCCACATGATTGTCAATTCTGTGATGTCTCTGCAGCTTGGAGAGTGACAACCCCCTCTGTGTCCTGGATGTGAATGTGGAAACAGCCACAGAGGCACCCCAGGCTTCTTCTGAAGCACAGCCAAGGTGGAGGGGAGATCCCTCAGCCAGGTCACCCTGCAGCTCTCCTGTTTCTAATGAAGCCTCCTTCCTGATGGCCACTCAGCCCCTTCTGCTTTCAAGCCAACAAATTACAAAATAATAATTTAAAAAAAGTAAAAAGCAAAGAGGAGGAGAAAAAGACAGAATGATATATTTTTGTTCACTCTCCCTCTCCTTCTTCATTCCTTTGAGCCATTTTTAACCCAAGCTAATTCAGCTGGAAATATTAATAACCCTATAAGGACGCCACCTCCTTGTAATGAAGTGTAAAGGTCACTTCTGCTCAAATCACACAACTCTTTCATTTTGTTCTCTGCTAGGAACAGCTCCTCTCTTTAATTATTCAGTTTGCTTTTATATTGCAGCCACTGCTCTCTTGTCTCTAATCCCTGACACTTCCCCATTATGCAAGCCCCCAGGAGGCTGGGTGATGTCACCTGCTGGGTCACCACCAGGCCCTGATGTTGGGATCTGCCTGCTGGGGGGAAGGAGAGGCTGGATGTGGAGAAGAAGAGCTGACCCTTGGCTTTCAGTGTTGTTTCTTTGATGGTGTGGGTTGGCTGGTGTTTCTTCAGGGTGTGGGCATTGCAAAGCGTGTTAATCTTGGGTTGAGTTGAATCCTCGTGCACGAGGTGCCAGTGGATGAGATGGACAGCAGAGGGGCTGGAGGGGAGTTGGGGCATTCCTGCCCTCCTGATTTACCTGCTGGGTGGATGGAGGTGGGAGGCTGTGGGATGGGAAGTGACCTCTGTGTGGTCACTCCTCGCTGAGGAAGGCAGCTGCTTGTGAAACCCTGAGATGAGGCAAAACCTCTCAATCAGTGCAATGTCCTCCATTCTCAGGTGTCTCTTGGGCCATGATGTCCACAGCCAGGGAGAAATCACAGCATCCTGCTGCAAATGTGAGCACTGCTGGGACAGCCCATGGGAGTCACCAGCACAGAAATGGGCAGTGGATTTGGGGAAAGCTGTTCTCTGGGGGTGAATTTGGGGTCACATGGAAGTTCTCCCCGGACAGATGCCCAAGAGAGGGCTGGGGAGCAGGGCAGTAGGACCATGCTGGTCAGCCTGGAGAAGGGAAGGCTCAAGAGAGACTGAAGGGGTTCCAAAAGAACCTGAGAGGGAATTTGGACAAGGATTTTTAATGATGGGACAAGGGGTAATGGCTTTAATCTGACAGAGGGCTGGTTTAGATTAGATTTTAGGAAGAAGTTCTTTCCTATGAGGGTGGGGAGGCTCTGGCACAGGTTGTTCAGAGAAGCTGTGGCTGCCCCATCCCTGGAAGCGTCCAAGACCAGGTTGGATGGGGCTTGGAGCAACTGGGATAGTGAAAAGTGTCCCTGCCCATGCCAGGGGGGTTGGACTGGATCATCTTTAAGGTCCCTCCCAACCCAAATAATTCTGTAATTCTACGAGTTCAGTGGCTGAGGTGATTATTGCACTAATTATTACTGTACCATCCTAAATAATTAATAACCATAATTAATTGTCTGGACCCAAGGGAACAGAAACAACTTTTGTGGTGGCTGTAACCCTTCCCTCCCTCAAGAACTGCTCACTCCAGAACCTCTCTGCAGTGTTTTATCTCCCTGAATGTTTAAATGACTTGAGCAATTTGGGGTTTCCTCTGTTTCCCCATGGGACTCCTCACTCTCTGCTCTAATTATAAGAGCACAGCAGCTGTTAATGCCCACAAACAAACACAGGTCCTGGGTAGCTGCAATGAGTTAAGGTTTATATAATCATGTGAAGATTTGAGAGCTGAAAAGCCTTTCTCTGTGCACTGCATTAATCATTTAAAAAGAGCCTGACTGATGATTTTTGCATGTGTGTGTGGTTGTTTCCTTTTTTTCCCCTGTGGAGTCCAGCTGTTGCTGGCTATACGTGGTGTGCTCAGCACCAACCAAACCATTGCCAAAGCAACGAGGGCTTCTGAAAACTCCTGCTCATCTGGTGATTCATTCATGGGCTGTGCTGGTAGTGAATGAAACATACCTGCCCCTCTGATGAGGATGTGGAGAAGTTTTGCTCATTGGTGAGATGTGTTCCATGGCTGAAGTCTCACAATGAAAGGACAGAACTGACAGGGCCATTTCCAAATTATAGCTGGCAAATGAAGCACAGGGACGTGGGGAGTCTAATCAAGAGCATCAGCTCTTTGGCCAAGCATGGAGCCATCCTTTTCCAAGCTGAGCTAGTGCCAGGGGTTTTCCCTCTCATTGCCCCTCTTGGACACGCTTTGGGAGCAGTGGCATTATGGTTAAATCAAGCTACCAATTTAAATTTGAAGCTGTTTTCTCTGATGTTGCCTGAGCACTGGGCAGCCATCCCTCACACAACCGACCCCAGGAGGAAACTGCTGCTCACAATTTTTGTACCAGCATCATCCCTCCCTCCCTCCCTTCCCTTCTGTGGCCACTGCAGTGGATCATTGACAGCAGTGCAATATTCAGGAGCACAGACCAGACTGGGGCACAGTTTGCTCTGTGTGCAGCCACAATTGCAGCTTGGTTCCAGCTGACAGACTCATCTGACCTCATATCTATAAAACCTGATCTTAAACATTCATTTGAAAAGCTCACATGGACATAAAGCCCAGAGTTCAAAAGTTGCCACTTTTCAGACACAGGGGAGGGAAAAAATAGCAGTGAGGTTTTAGGTTAAAATGCAGAAGCATTGGGCTGTGGTTTTACAGATGTGATTTCCATGCTGCCACCATCAGTGGCAGGGACAGTTCAGCACCTCTCCTGTCACCATCCTCCTGCCAAGCCCTTAAGCATGGCTCAAAGTAATGAGATTTAAGGATGTGAAAAAGTCCTGGAAGAGCTAAGGAAAGATAACCAGGGCTAGTGTGCTGACAGAGAGGGAAGAGGCTGAAAGTGGCAGGGGGCTATGGACTGGGTGGTTGAAATTCCACTTTCCAGAGCCAGCATTGAGGCAAGTCAAGTCTCTGGCTGAAGATGTGGCTGTTTTAATGATGCAGACACTGGAATTAGAAAGAGGAGCTAAGACAAGGGGACTTGCTGGGGTCTACAAGCAGCAATGCAGGGGGTGATCGCTGTCCCAGAGCTGATTATCTGAAAGCACCTCTGCAGAGAGCAGCAGGAATTCATCTGTAACCGCGTGTGCTGGAGCCTCCTGCCCCCAGCCAGAGGCGCTGCAATGAAGGAAAAAAATGCCATCTTTTCCTCCTGGCCTTCCTCAATCCCCCAGGTGCCTGTCCTGCCGTGTGGTGGATGGTCCGTGCTGCACAGGGCCAGCCCTCACCTGGGGGCAAGCGCTGAGCTCTGGCTTGGCTGCGTGTAAGCCGGGGAACAGCTGGCACCGCCTGACAAATGCACCCATTCCCGCACTTCCCTGCTCCTTTCCGCTGCAAATTGGGACCTTAAAAAGGATTGATGCTGCTAACAACAACCTCATCTAGCAGGACTTTTGGAGGGATTAATGGCTAGTCGCTGGGGAAAGGTTTAATGGTCCGAAGAGATCAGCAGTCTCCAGGCAGTTTATCCATCAGCTGGGGCTGAGGCCATTACCTCTTAAAGGCTCAGCCCGGGGGAAGGAGCAGGGGAGGGGTGGCAGTGATCCATCCCTGCAGAGAGCACAGGCCACAGAAAGGGAGGAGATCCCTGGAATCCACTCCACAGACTCTCTGCTCTTCGTGTGGGCTAGGACAGAGAAAAGGGAGTGATGGCCTTGCTTCAATTCCCTCTGAAATGCTGCAACCCATCCCATGCTCCCGTGGCTGCAGCAGCTCTGAACAAGCCCACGGGCTTCCAGCCAGCTGTGTCTCTAGCAGTGGCCACTACACATCCCCACACCCTGGGCTGTGGCCTGGGCAGTTGAGGACTTCTGTTGTCAGAGGAAATTTATTTCTAACACCTTGTCCAGAGATCATTTTTCTGCCCTGGAGCATGAAAACTGAGGTTCTTATTATTTTTATTGCAGCAAGTCAAAGTGCAGAAGCTATTCTTACTCATAGAAATGTCTAATCCTACTCTGATTCCTTCTGAGCTGTTGCATTTGCTTTGATTACTTTTTTCCAGTTAGAGCTAAAATAAAATTTGCAGCATAATAATCTGCCTGTACAATAAGCAGTCCCTGAGATGAGGAGATGAGGCAGGACCCTCTCATGTTTCAGGGTGCAGGAAAAGCTTGGCTGTGTCCTGGCTGCCCTGGATTGTATGGAGGAAAAGCAAAGTGCCTCAGTCTATTTATTTCCTCTTCACTTGAGACCCCTTAAGGGTCATCTGCAGCAGAATGTTTGAAAGCAGCACTGCTAGAATGTCATTTCCTGGGCCCACTGTGGGAGAACAGTAGGATTTCTGGTGAAGGAGTCCTGCTCCCAGCCACTGGAGGTTTCAATTTTCAATTGCCCCCATGCAGTGGGACTGTGTAGGGCCAGGCCTGGGGCTGGAAATGTTACAGCAGGCTGCTATGGGTGACTTGGGGTCAGGAGGTTTTTTAATTGCTTGAAAGTGAGGTCCTTGTGCTTTATCCTCACAGAGGTTGTTTTGGGCCACCAACAAAGAATATGATCTTCTGAGGAGAGCTCTGGCTTTGCTCTAGAATCTGATCACAGTGAGAAGTTGTTTCTGTTCTGATACATTTTTAGGTGGCTGAAAATCTGTCTTATTTTTGGATTTTTATTTTTATTTTTCCTTTCTGTGCTTGTTCCATCCAAAGTCATGAACTACGTGTGAGGTCAGGTGAGTTACCAGCATTCATCAGCTGCCTTTTAGAGTAAAACCTCTTCTAAAGTCACATCCAGCTTTTCTTCCTTCTTCCTGCAAACTCATGTATCAGCCAAATGAATTTCTGCTCCTTTGAGACACTGCTCCTGGAGAACTCTGGCTGGCCCAGGATGATAAAAGCCAGCATGGTCCATAAACTCCAGAGCTCCAGCACCCCAGGTCTCTCCTCCTCACTTGGTATTTTCAAGGGTCAGCAACACAAACCAACTCCCCTGGAGAGGAGCTGGGACAATCAGCAGGTGCAAGCTGTCACTGCAAGGGGTACTTGGTGTGAAAAACCTTTTTTTGTGTGTGTGGCTTAGGGAACAAACAGAGTCAGCAGACTCCTGTGTCTTTGGATGGTTTTGCACACCAATTAATACAGATTTTTCCAGCCTGCAAGGGCAGCAGGCTCAGTGTAAGGAGTCCCAGAGCAGGAGGGAGGTGGCAGACACCAGAGCTGAGCTCATGGCAGTTCCTTTCTGCAGTGCCAGGCAAGACCTCACTGCTTCTCATCCCTCTTTTCACAAGAGGGATGGTGTATGTGGACTCAGCTTTCTGCATTTTTGGTTTCCAAGAGTTCCAGACTAGATATTTAGCTAATGAAAAATGGGGGTGGTTTCAACCTGCCAAGTTTTCCTCTAATATATACATAAACACTGGTAGAGAATTTGAATTCAGGTCCTAAACACTGTAGGAATGTTGGCCACCTATAGGTCCACATGGAATGGTGACCCTATAACCCCTAAAGCCAGCAACATTTATTAATGGCTTATCTGAAGTCTCTGTAGCAAACATTTCAGTCCCTTCAGCCAGGGAGAAGTGGGTTACTTTGTGAATATCAATGCAGATCAAATAAAACTTATCTCAAGGACAAATGTATTTGTTCTGAAAATTTGGCCAAAGAAATCAGAAATGGTTCTTTAAAATACAGCAGCCTAGAGCAAATTTTTATCTTCCTTTTTGAGCAGTGAAAGTTGATGATCAAGCTATAATTTGAAATATGTGGTAGGATACAGAAAAACCAATGCCACTGAAATTACCTTGCAATTTGAATACACAGATCTGAAGATTTGACAAAAACCATTTTCTTTGTTCTACAGACATGAGACCATTTTCCTTCCTTTTATGTGAAACACCCCTGGATTGTTTGGCACTGATCACAGCTGCTCTGGTGTTCCCTTTGATGAATCCACTTCTTTGGTTCATTTTTTGGTTTGTTTTTTTTTTGTTGTTGGTTTGGTGTTCCTTTTTTGGAGTTGGTGGGTGGGAAAGATCTCACTGGGCATGATGAGAAAGGGACAGGTAATTTATGTCATGGATTTGGCATAACTGGGCCATCAATCTCAGCAGAGCATGTACAAGGTGTCTGAAACAGAGAGACACAAAGATCCAGTTGCTGCTTTCTTCCTTTTCTTATGTGAAATGAAAGCAAAAAACCAAAGCAGGAATAGGTACCTTCTGGTTGCAGGCTTCATGGAGCAATCCTGGGGCTATCAGCAAAACTGCAAAGGGAGAGGGGAAGGAGGGAAGGTGATGACTCACAAGAAGTTTCCCCTGTCTGTTATGATTGTGCTTCGTCGTTTTGTGTTCTCTGGATGAGTTAGGGAGAGACGCTTTTCCCTCATCTCTAATTTGCTGCAGATGAATATATTGAGTAGCAGGATATTGAGAAGTCATGAGAAACTAATGAGAAATGCCTGAATGAACTCAGCATGTTCCTCCACTCAGCTGTTAGGCTTTAATATCCCAGTGGTGCTGGGCAGAGGGGGTACAGGGGCTGTGCAGCTCCTTTTGCTCTTTGGTTTAGTGCCAAAATGGGACAAGGAGTAATGGTTTTAAACTAAAAGATGGTAAGCTCAGACTAGACACAAGAACAATTCTTTCTTTTTAATAATGGGAGTGGTGAAAACCTGGCATAGGTTGCTGAGGTAGAAGCCCCAAAACTGAGAACATCCAAGGTGAGGTTCTGAGGTTCTGAGCAACCTGATTAGATGAACACTTCCCAGCTCATTGCAGGGAGGTTGGACTAGATTGAATTTAAAGATTCCTCCTAACCCAATCTATTCTTCAATTCTATGTTTCTAGCTGTTTGGCCAATGTGTGGTCTTACTCAGAAATTCAGTCACCTAGAATGGTTATTGTACCTGTTATTTTGAGACGTGACAGTTCTGGCTGACTAAAAATCCTTTCTACAGCTTTGCCTTCTCACACCTTGTCTTGCCTTCCTTCCCTGAGCTCCTGATCTCTGCTGGATTCTGGGGGGCCTGGCTGTGACAGAAGGGCTGGTTGGTGAAGGATGCTCCTCATGGAATGTCTCCTGATCTCTGCTGGATTCTGGGGGGGCTGGCTGTGACAGAAGGGCTGGTTGGTGAAGGATGTTCCTCATGGAATGTCCTCATGGCAAGAGCCACAGCAGATACTGAGCATTTTCAAGATGCTGGCTGTAAATTCTTGGGCAGGGATTCCCTGTCCTTCTGGCCTGGTGAGTTTCTGCTGCTATATTTAATCTTTGAGGTTACTGGGAGTTTCTGTGGCTAAAATGACAGGAGACTACAGGCCCCTCTCTGCCTTAAAATGTGTGTCAGAGCTGCCTGAACCTGGTCCAGCACTCAATATGGCAAAGGACATTTTCCTTTGTGATGGGCACAGCTGAGAGCACGGCTGCCTGGACTGCATGATCTTGAAAAACAGATTGAAGTGTGAATAACTGAATTGCTGCCACAGGGGTTTTTTTTTTGACCAGACCTAAAGTTATTTCTCCAGGAAGAGTGATGTATACCAGGAAACTGGTACTCCAGTCCCAGATGGGCAGCTTTGCCTTCAGCTCTGATTCAGGTAGTGTTTTACCCTGAGGAGATGAAAACACCCAGAGAAGCAGAATAATGTGAGGGAGACATCTGTGTTTCACCACACACTTGGCAAGGGGAGGTGGCAGCAAAAGTTCCTGAGGAGGTTTGTCAGGGTCAGTAACACTCCAGAGATGCGAATCAGCCCAATGGCAGCCTGGCAATGACTCAACCTTTCCCTGCAGCCTGTTTTTGCCCATGTGTGTGATACAGGCTGCTGCAAAGATGGGTTTCATTTCTACAGACTTATCACCTTCCTTGGGCCTTTCATGCAGCAGAATGGTGAAAGGCAGGAACCGTATGGCAGCTGAATAAAATTCATATCTCAGCAGCTGTGAAAATACCCCTGCCTTGCTTTTCCTGGGAGTCCATGAAAGAACATGGTGACACCCATGGCTGCCACCTCAGGTCTACAGTGGCTGCATTCTCTTGGGGCTCTTCAGACATCCATGGCACGTGCATCATCCCAAAACCTCACCCAGGGGCACCCAGCACATGCCCTGGGGTTCCACACCACGTGCAGCTTGTGTTGGTAAGATGGGTCTGTGCCTCTTGAGCCCAGCCAGGGGTGGTGAGAGCACAGGAGAGGGGCTGCAGGGCCCAGCCAGGGTGGTGAGAGCACAGGAGAGGGGCTGCAGGGCCCAGCCAGGGTGGTGAGAGCACAGGAGAGGGGCTGCAGGGCCCAGCCAGGGTGGTGAGAGCACAGGAGAGGGGCTGCAGGGCCCAGCCAAGGTGGTGAGAGCACAGGAGAGGGGCTGCAGAGCCCAGCCAAGGTGTGAGCACAGGAGAGGGGCTGCAGAGCCCAGCCAAGGTGTGAGCACAGGAGAGGGGCTGCAGGGCCCAGCCAAGGTGTGAGCACAGGAGAGGGGCTGCAGAGCCCAGCCAAGGCGGTGTGAGCACAGGAGAGGGGCTGCAGAGCCCTTCAGCAGGCAGGGCAGGGCCCTTCCCTCAGAGATGGCTCTGCCATCTGGTTTCAAAGTTGTCTGCCTTCACATATGATTTCCTGTGCCTTGGGAAGGAGGCAGTCAAGAGCCTTGAGTTCTCTCAGCTCAGAGCACTGTGGCTTGATGTTCCTGGAGCTGCTAATCCTAATTAACAGGCTTTTTCTGAGTCCTTTTTTTACCACTCCAGCAGCCCAAGTGGGCTTTAGAGTGAATGGAAATTACCCCGTGGAGCGCTCTCCCTGGAGATGTTGCTATGCCGACCTGCTCAGAGCAATCCTGAGGCTCCCAGCTCTCCTCCACCCTGCATTGTTCTTACTGTCACACAGGCTCAGATGGTGCCAGGGCTGGCTGGGACAGAGAGGGCCCTGACTCTGGTATTTACTTTTTCTGGACAATGTGGGTAGAAGGGGAAAAAACAAGTAGAGAGGGGAAAAATTGTGTCAAGCATCAACAACAACACACCACCAACCTGAAAGACCTGAAAGTCCTTTTGATGGAAAATTGAGTCAATTTTCTCATGCACAATCCTTTAAGAAATAGAAAAATAAAAGAAGTTAGTTAGTTAGTTAGTTAGTTAGTTAGTTAGTTAGTTAGTTAGTTAGTTAGTTAGTTAGTTAGTTTGTTTGTTTGTTTGTTTGTTTGTTTGTTTGTTTGTTTGTTTGTTTTTTCCCTGGGTACCTGGGTTTCCTCATCCACTCTGAGGGGAGCACTGGGAAGCAAGGTGAGTTCTACCCCAGCCCTTCACAGCAAGTGCCTCCTGACCTCCACAGGCTGCCAGAGCTTGTGTGGTGCTGCTGGGTGATGGAGATTTCTCCATGAGGACCTTGCTGTGTGGTGCTGCTGGGTGATGGAGATCTCTCCATGAGGACATTGCTGTGTGGTACTGCTGGGTGATGGAGATTTCTCCATGAGGCTTTTGCTCTGTGGTGCTGGTGGGTGATGGAGATTTCTCCATGAGGACCTTGCTGTGTGTGCTGCTGGGTGATGGAGATTTCTCCATGAGGACCTTGCTGTGTGTGCTGCTGGGTGATGGAGATTTCTCCATGAGGATTTTGCTGTGTGTGCTGCTGGGTGATGGAGATTTCTCCATGAGGATTTTGCTGTGTGGTGCTGCTGGGTGATGGAGATTTCTCCATGAGGATTTTGCTCTGTGGTGCATGGTGGGTGATGGAGATTTCTCCATGAGGATTTTGCTCTGTGGTGCTGCTGGGTGATGGAGATTTCTCCATGAGGATTTTGCTCTGTGGTGCTGCTGGGTGATGGAGATTTCTCCATGAGGGAAGTCAGCTCCCATCCCATGCAGACAGGAGTGTTTTTGTCTCCCCACTCACCATGAGGCACACATCTTGGAACATTTTTGGCCACTCTCATTCTCCTCAAATTCAATCTTCCCAGGTCCTACAAATCCGAGGCACTTAAGACGAAGACAAATTATAATGAATGTGTATTAGGAATATAAAAAGTAACAACTTAATATAACTTTCTCTTCTCCTCTTCCCTCCCTCTTCATGACCTCATGTTTTGAACATTTTGGGAACTGCTAAATCTTGGAGGGATACAGAATGTGCCAGGGAGAGGTGGAGAGGCTCCGTTTGTGGGTTGGTGCCACACCAGGGGCCTCTGACCCAGGGCACAGGGAAAGCAGCACCTTCCCTCCCTGTGCCTCAGTGGCAGATAACAACACCTCCACTGCACTCAGAAACGGGGCAGGAAAGGGGGATAAAATGATTAAAAGGTTGAAATGCCACAGGTGTGGCTGTGTGGGCCCAGGGTGGCTCTTGAGTGAGGCCTTCTCCAGAGCTGGGGCTGTCCTTTGGGTTATGATTGCTCCAAAAGTTACCAGCAGGAATGGGGATGTAGAAAGGCTGAATAAAATCCACCAAATATTACTGCCAAGCTCCCTCCCCCCCAGACACTTGGGGAAACATCAGTTACTGTATTTACAATGGCAACAGGCTGAAGGGAGCAAGCAAGGCCTTCTCCTCTTTACAAATAATTCCTTTAAATGGCTGAGACTGCTCCTGAGCAGTGCTGGCTTGAAGCAACTTCTGCCTTTCTTAAAGAAAAACAACAAACTCAAAAATATCCATCACCTATCAAAAACATCAGTGACATTTTCCCCTACTTTCCAACAGGACAGTTTTCTCTGGGGAAATAAATAAATTTAACCAGTAACGCCATCAGGACGGGGACAGGGGACAATTTTCACCCTTCTCACAAGGTGTAGACAGACAATGGTGAGGATGGGCAGTGTACAATGTTGTTTATTATGTATAATAAGAAGCATCCAGAAATCTCAGTTAAGGACCAAGCTCCAGAGTGCCAGCCCCTGTACAAACACACAGTAACAGAACCCCTGTCCTGAAGAGCATACAGGCTAAAAATGGTTCCTTATGCAGCACAATTTGGAGGGGAAGAATAGGAATTGGAGGCAGAGAAATGAAAAAATCAACCTTTTTTCCTGATTTCTTTTAATATTCCAAACAAAGGCCACAAGACATAAATGCTGAGATCATAATTTCCAGTCCCCATCATTAGATGCTAGGAAAACAGAGTGATAGAATCATTTAGGTTGGAAAAGGCCTTTTATGTCCAAATGTAAATCTAACACTGCCAAGAACTCCATTAAACCATCTCCCCAAGTGCCACATCTCCAGGTCTTTTAAACACCTCCAGGGATGGTAACTCCACCACTTCCCTGGGCAGCCTGTTCCACAGCCTGACCACCCTTCCAAGGAAGAAATTTTCCCCAATATCCATCCTAAACCTGCCCTGGCACAACTACAGCATATTACCTCTTATCCTGTTCCTTGTTATCTGGGAGAAGAGACCAACCCACCCCTCATCCCACCCTCCTGTCAGGGAGTTGTAGAGAGTTATAAGGTCTCCCCTGAGCCTCCTTTTCTCCAGGCTGAGCCCCCTGCCAGCTTCCCCTCATCAGGCTTGTGCTCCGTCCCCAGCTCTGCTCCAAAGGTGACCCCAGGAGTTGAGGTGTGGCCTCAGCAGTGCCCAGCACAGAGGGACAGGAGGGACAGAGCACTGCCCAGCACAGAGGGACAGGAGGGACAGAGCACTGCCCAGCACAGAGGGACAGGAGGGACAGAGCACTGCCCAGCACAGAGGGACAGGAGGGACAGAGCACTGCCCAGCA
>VZUI01051065.1:0-34546 GCA_013401135.1 Cettia cetti | reverse complement strand
GCGCTCGCGCCGCCGCCATGGAGCCGTGAGTGGGGGCGGGGAGCAGCGGCGGGCGCGGGGTCGCGCGAGCCTGAGGGGCGCCGGTTCGCTGGGGGCTGCGTCCGGGTCCGGGAGAACCAACTCCTTTCTCTGGGGGAGGAGCTGAGTGTTGTCATTCACGGAATCACTGCGTGGGCAAGCTCGGAAGGGACCTCAGCCATTGACCGTCTGGTCCAGCCCGCCTGCTCGGGCAGGGGCAGTCCTGGAGCACGTGGCACGGGATTGTGTCCGGACGGGTCTTGAGTACCTCCAGGGAGGGAGACTCCTCAATCTCTTTGGGCAGTCTGAATCTAGTTCGCTTTATACACGTTGTGCTCGGTAAGGAAATCAGCTCGCCGAGGGTTAAATGAATGTTTCTGAGGTTGTGGTTCGCCGCTCAGAACCCCGAGGGTGATTGCCCTTTTTTCAGAGGAGCACTGTGAGTTGGCGTTTTATATGGTGAATAAAACCTCCCCCCCACCCCCGGTATCTCCACTCTCAGATTGTGTGTTAAAGGAAAAAGAAAAACTTGTTTTCCCGGATATTTCTTGGCATGGACAGAGCCATAGCCGGGATTAATTATTCCGACTTAATACAACAGACAAAAACTGAAAAACCAAGAAAGCCAAACCCACCCTGTGCACACATACAAAGATAAAGCATGTATCAGTTCTGTATAATTCTGACAATGTTAATTTTATGCCTCTTTTTATATAGTCGTGTGACTCATTAGCTATTAACGCTTGTGGAATACATTTGCGAGAAGAAATTCAAGGTCTTCTGAGGAACACCGAAGCAAGCAATGTCTTTAAACCATGAGCAAGTGCAGGGTGTATGGATATTGTGAACGTAGGTAGCATATATAATTATTCAAATCAAAGTGGGTTTGATGGTTCTATTTGGGAGTGAGCCTAAAATAGAGAAGAGCAGTTGGAGGCAGAGATGTTGAGGCTAGGATTTCAGAAAAGCTACGGTACATAAAAGCAAGTTATTTCTGATTTTGATATCAACTCTGTGCCTGCCTCCTCCTTAATCTTGGGTTTTGCCACAGCATTTCCTTCTTTAAAGTCAGTCTTAAGTGAAAACTATTATATAACAGGCTCTGTTTTCCATTATTGTCTTCATTAAAGACTTTGTTGTGCAGTCATGGGAAGTGATTTGAAGATGAGGAATATCCTCTGAGAAACACTTTGCTGAACCTTTTGAGACAAAACTTTACTCCAAAAGCAAGATGTAACCCCCTTTTGCATCTCATGTATGAATGGCTGCTGAAAGGTTGCGATTGTTACAACTGGGTGTTTCCAAAGTTAACTCTGTCACAACTGCCCTAGAGCAGTTTAGTTTTACTGACTGCAGTTTGAGATGTCTAAGTATAATACTTCTGTTTGTATCTCTGTGCTTTCTTGTCCTTTGCATTCAGTTTCAGGCCTAAGTAAATTATAAACCGCCCTGAGTTAGGATAAAGCTGAGTGTAGGTGGTAAAAGCTGCCTGAAAGACCTGCAGACTTGGATGGCTAGTCTTGAGCTTTCAGCTGCTGTGTTTGGGCTGATTAAAGCATCTTCCACTTTGTTTAGTAAAGCAAAGCACAATTCTTTACTTGTTTGAACAGGTGCATCCAGAGTGAGGAATTTTTTTTGATTTTCCCATAAATGTGTTTCCAACATTTCATTCTTTATTGGGCCTTTCAAATGTATGGTAAAGGCTGTCAACAGGGCATCACCAACTTGCACTTACATAAATTCATAAACTTAATATAATTTTTTTCTGAAAGGCAGGTGTTAAACAATGAACTTATGGGAAGGTGATTTTACCTGCTTTGTATGGTGATAGGTGCCACGAGACACTTAAATCTACACAAGGAAGTCCTGTGACTGGCAAGGGGCAATGAAGCATGCATCACCCAATAGGAATGCTGGAAATTGCTGTTTGCCCTCATGAGAAATGCAGTTAAGATTTGGCTGAGTTCTTACATTTGCTGTTAATAAAAGTGTCCACTTTGCTTTACTGGCCTCTGAAGCTGCACGTTCAGTCAGTGCCTTCAGTGAGAGCTGAGGAGTACAGGTGTGAATGAAAGGAAAACACGGAGTGTGTCCCTCCTGTCTGTGTCTCCACTCTTGGCTGGGTACAGCATCCCTGTTGGTAGGCAGCTGTACACCACCCATTCCAACTACTAGGTGTTGCACCATCTGGAGAGCAGTTGGAATAAAGAATGAGCCAATGTCTGGAACTGTTTCTTCAAAAGCTCACAAGCACATCTACTGAGGCTAATGAGTAAACCAAGGTGCTAATTGCCAGTGGTTGTAACACTCTTGGCTGGGTGAGGAACTGGTGGCTTTCCTGTAAGGAGTGTGGAGAGGGAGCTGCTTTTTATGTTCACATCGTGCATTTTGGAATGTCTGCAAAAACTTTGAAATTAGGAAACTTCTTAAAAGAACCAAGAACATGCACAGCAAGTCAGGAGTATCCTGCATCAGCCTGTAGCTGTTAAGTGGATGCCCAGATGAGAGCTGTTCAGAACAGCACAAGTATATGTTATGCTTTACTGCAGACATGATACTCTTCCAGTTGTCAGCTGTGCTCAGCCCATGGACTTTCCTGTGTTGAGAGATCCTCAGTATGTGCTCTGCCATGAAGCATTTGGTATCCATTTGAACTGTTACAGTTAATTTAGGTATGTTCACATTTTATGTACTGTTTTTATATGTATTTCAAGATAATATCCCGTACTTTTTTACTTAGGTAGACAGAGAATACCACGTCATCTGTGGCACTGAAGGAGCACCTGGAGCTGATGGAAAAATGCTCCTTAGTTAGTTGTTTTAGTACTAGTACAGATTTAGTAGCTTTAACATGGTTTAAGTGCACAAAGGCTGAGGTTTTAAGACATTGATACAAGAAAATTACTGCAGTTACATCCCCGAAAAAGATGTGCAGACAAGTTCAAGTTTTAAATGTCTCTATTAATTGGCATTTTTAAAAGCTTAAAATACTGTTTGTCTGTGTGATGATCCAGTACTGCTTGTATGGTCATTTCATGTGTGGTTTGCCTATTTTGGCTGCACAATCAGCTCTTCTGGCCTCTAGACTGATGCAGCGTTTCTGCTGTGTGTAAAGGTGTGTGGCAAGTATTTTGCAGATGCTGTGCTTGGGGTCCTGCACAGCCAGTTTGTGCAGACTTGTAACATTTGCAGCTGTTTGCTTGCAGTTCTCATTACTTCTGTGGGGTTTTCCTCCCTTCTCCAACTCCTTTGTGTGTTAATAAATTAAGATTTGGCACTATCGAACTTTAAAAAAGAAAATAATGCAAATTGGTTTTGGTAGTGCTTCATTTGGAGAAAATGCAGTGATTCTCAAAGAAAATAGAGGTTGTTATTATTAAATTCTTGTACTGGTTTAAAGTGAATTGTCTGCCTTGCTTTTAAGAGCTGCCATGCATGCAGCACATGGTACCTGGTCCCAAAGTTCAGGCTGGGCTTATGGGAAGGATTTCACCCCCTTTTGTGCAATTCTTTATTAATGTGGTGGACTAGTAAGAGCACCATTCAGCTGGTGAAAAGAAGAAAGAAGTTTTATTTCAAGCTAAAAGGGAGCTCTGTCATTAAAGTCTTACGGTTTCAATTCTTTCCGTGAAGATGGTGCTCATACAACCCCATGAGCCCCCCACTCCTACAGCTTTCCCATATAAACTGTACAGATTCCTATGATCATACCTCCTGCAACAGCAGTAGGAAGTCAGGGATGTGGTGGCTCAGTTCTGGCGTAACTCAAGAGGAAATGTTGGCTGTATTTTGAAACATGGTGGATTTGTCCACCTTATGTGGGTTTAGTTATTTGATCGTATTTCCCTTAGGCTAACAGAACTGGAAGTTACCGGTTTTCCATGGAATGCAATTGGTATTTTCAATGCACACACACCCCCCTGCCCTCTCCATTTTGTCTTTAACCTAATGATAACCACCAATGCACAGGGCAAGAGATGTCGTTGCCTGTATTTGTATTTAGGTGTCCAATAGTAAACTTGAGTTCAGGTTTTTATTTCCAAAGCTGTGGTGGAGCTCAGACAAGAATTCAAAGCCTGAGCGTGCACATCTAGCAGATCTGGAGTTCTGCCCTACTCCTTGTTAGGGGTGATTCTGCAGGATTGAAGTATATTTATAGGGTATAGACAACTCTTCAAGATCCTGTGCAGGTAACTGAGCTGTTAGTGATGTCTGTCCCTTTAGATTAAGCTCTTACTGCAGGAGGCATAGGGTCTTGGATGTTTAAATTATTAATGTATGAAATAACAAAAACAATCTTTCCTCCTTTAAGAGATGTTTTCTATTGCTCAAGTTTTAGGACAGTAGAAAACCCTAGCATTAAACAAATGGGCAAAATTCATACATTTTGGAGCACAGATGTGTGTGTACATACATATATTTAATAATTCCTGGTTTCTTAGCTCTGTGAAGCAGCATTAATGTCTTTTTTCTTAGTGTCACATGTTACCTCAGAGTTTGGTTTAATTTTCTTTGTTGAAGAATGAATGGGGTTTATTTTCTGCCCCTTTAGAAATATGACTGACACTAATTCTGTGGTCTCTCTTGCTTCCTGTAGGCTGGCCCCGATGCGATTGTATACACTGTCCAAAAGGCATTTTGTTCTGGTCTTTGTAGTATTCTTTATTTGTTTTGGTCTGACAGTCTTCATAGGAATAGCAGGTAAGGATGTTCTCTTTTTAGAAGACTACAGTTCTCCTATACTTTGTCTAAACCTGTTGGTATTTACAGATGTATTTAAATGCTAATGAGCTTACTGCTCCTGAGTTGTCTGAAGAAGCATTAGTTTTCACAGGGACAGGGAAGTGTTTCTTCCATCTCACTTTTTCATATGAGTACTACCTACAAAGACTTGGTGTTTGTGACAGCTTTGCAGAGGGGTGCTGGTAAAATAAAACAAAAGCAGCTTCATTGCAACGTAATTTTTCAGCATACTGCTACATTAATTTTTTTTCTTTGTATTTCTGTCTGTGAAATGGTAGTGCTAATACTTGATTTCCTGCGAGGAAACTGATAACTGTTTGTAAAGCCTTCTAAATGCCACATAAATACAAAAACTTTTAGAGTAAAAATATGAACTTCACTTGTCAAACATATATGAGCTTAGGTCTCTGGTTTTGGAGATCTTTGTGAGAGTCCTGACATGACCTGAGAGGCTAAGCACATAGTGCCTGGGTACTCATCCTGGAGATCAGAAAGGTTTGTGGTAGTCTGATCAACAAAGCTGCAGTGTCACTAGGGAGCTGAAAAGCATGGGACCCTTTCATGCCAGAGAGCTTTTCCAGGGCTAAAACATACTGGAAACTAAGTCAGTGTACTCTCCTAGCAGCGTTAAATATAGTAATACTCTGCTGTCAGGAGAGCTTTATAAATGCAGAAGTTAAACAGGGAGGCTGGGAGAAGGGGAATGAGGGACTGGTACTCATTAAGCAACCCACCCCCTGTATAAGAATTACTTTAGGTTGTTACCATCTTACTCTTCTTTACTGCTGACTTCCACATTACTCAGCATGTCCCCTGTGTTCTCCTGTGCCTCTCTGACACTTTTTGACCTGTCTGTTGGGTTGTCTCTACCTCTACCCTGCCCTTCACCTCCTTTAGAGTGAGAAGGGCTGCCCAGGCCTGGGAGCCGTCCAATCCTGCCTGCCTTGGAAAGAAGAGTGGGTTAATTGGAGGCAGCTGTTCTGGCTTTTTATGCCCATCTGTGCCTTGTAGGCAATACATTTTTCATAATAGCTTTCAATAATAAAATTTGTCTGTGAAATAAAACCTTCTTTCCTGCTGCTTGATTTATTATAGCAGCTGAAGGTCTAAATAGACTTCCAGTCCATAAAGGTTAACTGCTGATATTTCTGTGACTTGCTGAAGGATGCTGAAGGGCATTATTTGTCCACTAAAATACTGCATAAACATATTTGCAAAAGTGTATTTTATGATAAGAGAAAAAATTGGAATTATATAATTTAGTGTGATTTGGCTATTTGGTTTTAAAACTGAACCATATTTGTAGTTGTGTACTTATACTGCCAGGCTGCAAGAAATGAAAGAAAGTTGTTTTATGTAAGACTAGGCAAAAAGCAATGCTCCTGGAAGAGAAAACTGAGTGTTTTGTTCTTAATCAGTAGATGAACCTGAGCAGGAGCTGTGTTGGTGTATTGTGTCTGCATGCAGAGTAATCTGGTGATACCTTTGGCCCAGGGGACTGGGCTGCATCTGTACCATGCTGTGGTCCCAGTCCCCTTCAGGAACTGGCATGGCTGTGACATTCTTGTCCTTGTAAGATTGGTTTGCTGCATGGTTTGGCTGACATTGTTCATTATTATAACTTCAGTATTTTTAAAAGGATGCTGTTTGCCTTGGGAGGAGACCCACTGAACAATTACTGTGATATTCCTCAAGGCTTTTGTTGACAGCTGCTTGCCTCCTGTGAATAGAAGGAGGGGCCCTAACAACAAAAAGCTCCCTCATTAAAGGGTACAGACTGAGGAGAGCTCACCAAACCCACTAAGTAAATGAAAGTGTGGGGGATACATCCATATTTTCTGTGCTACTGAAATATGCCATTGCCCATACCCAGCACCTATACCTGCAGTTTGGGAAGCCTGGCAGAACTCTTGATTTTCATCTGAGAAATCAAGACAGTTTGATCAGAGATGGATGCTGCTCTTACAGTTCCTGTAACTCAAAACAGACATAGAATTGTTTGGTCTTTTTTCCAAGTTGCACTCTCTTTCTCTTTTCATGATGGGTCTGTGTTGTCTTTGGGGTGAGATAAGTTCAAAGAAAATCCAAGGTGCAGAACTCATTTTCTGTAGCTGTGCAGTTCATCACCTCAGGGTGGTTCGTTGATTTCATCTGTTATTATGTTAAGTGAGCAAGACTAAAATAAACAATAACTGTTTACATTGGTCTCCATTTGTTAGTAATGCAGCCACAGCATCATTTTATTTCAAAAGCTTTTATATATCACTTTCTAGAGAAGAAGCAGTTATAGCACTAGAAGTTCATTATTTGTTTGATTGCCGTTCTTAAAAACTTTAAGAACTTTTCTCTGTCCCAAGAGAAAACTGTGATTTCTCTGCCCAATATTGGTTCATATCTTCCAATTAAAAAAATAAAAACCCTTAAAAAAAGGCAAATTCTATTTGTTTTGTCAAGACTTAATTACTGATATGTGATTACTTACTAACTGTGAACACCTGCTGAAACACAATTTTGCTTTTTAAAGCAAAAAATGCCTTTCAAAAATCTGGTTTATATGTACTTGAAAACTGAAAAGTTCAATGATTCAGAACTGACTTTATAGTGGGTGGCTGTTAGTGATGTTGCACTGCAGTTCTGATATGAAACCCTGACTGTAATGGCTGAAATTCCTAATTTTTCCTTCAAGTCTGTAAGATGGTTAATATTGTTATTAGAGTGGTTGTAGGAGCCCAAGCAGTGCTGTATGTTTAGAGCTGTCATGACAGCTAACCTATCTTGGACAGAGTGATCCCATGTGGCTCATTTATAAACATCCTTCTTTTCCATTGTTTCTTTGTAGTAACTTTGAAGTGTCTGGTCTTTGTGAGAAACTGCTTTTCTTGCATAATTTTTATAATACTGGGTTTGTGATTGAAAGAGCATATTATGAGGGTTAAAAAATTCCATTAAATTGCCAGACTAAATATGTACCAGGGAGCAACCATTTGGACAGAGGGATCTTCCTGGCCCAAATACAGGTGTATTATGTTTTGCTTATGTCCCTACCTGCTATACATCTCTGTGTGCATTCACAACCTGCTGTATAGACACAGATCCCTTCCTACTCTTCCCTGTCACTTTCCTGGTTTAGTCCTTTTGTGTTTTGAGTACATAAAAGCACTTGTCCATTCCTCTTGTCCTCCATACCTGGTGCTCTTGCACACCTAAAGGGAAGTTGTACTGCTGTCTGGAACCGCCTTTTCGGGGGTTATGTGGAAAGTGGGGCATTTCTCAGAGGCAACACAGGCTGGAACACAAGAAATTCCAGTTAGATAGCAGGAAATTTTTCTTACCATAACGCTTAAAGGAACATGCACATCAAATTTATAAATTGTATTGAAATATCCAAATGCTTTACCCTCTGAAACATCTGAAAAGTGGAATACTATTTACCTGCATTACAGAGGGTATTTTTGCTGTCTTTTGAAAACCTATATTTACATCATCACTTATATGTATTCTTCGATATTATTTTCTTTCTTCCTTCTTATATTTTGTGTAGGTCCTAATGTAAGTGAAACTTCTGTAGCAAGAACTGACTTAAATAACAGCCTAAAGGTAAGAGTTAATAAATATTGTTGGATTATATGAGTGGCGTTATTTGATGTTAGCAATATTAAACATTTCTCTCCTTCCCCCCAGTTATTTTAAATATTTAAACTTTTACTGCAGCATATCTCAATGATGCTTTCCAGTTTGAAGCTGAACGTGCAATACTGTACTACCAGTATGTTAACTCATGAATAGCTCAGCAGCAATTTCTGGTCTCTTACTGTTGTGAGCAGGTCAGGTAGAGATTTCTAGGATGTTTCTGCACAGCAGTTTCTGATAAAGAAACGTGTGAGTTTTTCACTGGTGAGTTAATGTTGGAGATTCTTGTAGAGGGTTCAGAAATAGAAATTGAGAAACATGCATTGAAAAATAATGCACTCAGTGGCAATTAATGCTATCCCTCTTGTGATTTCCCTTTCTGTCATCTGTAAAGAAATATTTCTTGTTAATTGTTCACTGTCATGAGACCAAGACATGGGATCTGGCTTCCTAAAAGGAACATTCACATGCTCTCAAATGCTTTAATAGTTTGGTTCTTGGTTCTTGCATTTTTGCTTGTCTAGCTCTTCACTGTCAACAGCTAAAGTTTTTTTGTGAAAGTGCCAAAAAGGTTTTGTTGTGAGTTTTTTTCTTTGGGCTTATTTGTAATTATAGTTTAACAAGTTTAAAACTGTGTAGCAGATGAAGGCCCACAAATCTGACTTTTGATGTAGAGTGCTAAAATTTATTTCTTATATTCAGGCTAGGCCTCAGGATTTTGTTTTTCATAGCTGAACTTTTCTGTTATATTGCTGCTGCTTTTATGGGTTTAGGTGGTTGTACCTTTCCTTACTTCAGTGCTTTGCAAAATACACGTGCTGTTTAAACTACTTCTCTGGAAGACTTCTATGTGAGCTGCTTATCATGCTGTCCACAGAGTAGCACGTAGAAATCTCTTCTTAAAAACATTGTCACAAACATAATTAACGTGCCTTTCATAGTTATAACTATAGATATGTCATGTAACAGTGGTTGCTAACTTTGTGGGTTTTTTTACAGCTGAAGCCATTTAATTTAAGTTCACCACCACTGTCAACTTACAACCAGCAGCTGTGGCTGACCTGTGTGGTTGAGCTGGATCAGCACGATGGTGAGAATCTGACCTAAATCTCAGGAAACTGCTGTAGCAGCCTGTCTTTGTATCTTTAATTCCATCTGTCACTCACATGATCCTTTTGCTTTCTGGCTGTGGTTAGTGGGATTTTCCTCTGATACGCTTTTCTTCCACTTCCCCCCCCTCCCTTGGTAAAGACATGGACAGCACTGATTGAATTATAAGCAACAGGAGTAGGGGAAAAGCTGTTTGTTATTTTTGTGAAAACAGTAGTATCTAGATAATCTGTATTCCCTTCTTCATTTTGGGAGGAATTAGATGTGTAGATTGTAATGATACTGATTTTTCAGTATAGCTTCCCTGTATATAGGTGAGAAATATTGTATTAATAATTGTTAATCTGTCAAGATTCAGTACAGGGCTTGTGACTTGCTGCCTATGTATAAAAAAACTATACCCCCTACTCCAGTAATGTATAACTGGATAAGTCTGAGTTGTATTTGGATAGCATATATGTTTTAAACGATTTTGGAACTCTAAGATTTAATTTCTGCATGTAGCTATAGATTAATGTTTTCTGTTTTAATTCCAGTATCCCTGAAGAAGAATGTGACTATGACAGTCAAAGTCCTGGGAGTGGTGAAGGATGGAAGCACACCGTATGTTAACAATCAAGTTCACAATCGGACGAGATTACTCAGTTGTGCACAAGTATGTATTATTGTAGACAATAATTAACCACTTGCTTAAGCAAAACTCTGATGTAGTGCATTTTCTTTAAATCTGTGTGCACGCTACATTACATTGCAAGTAAGAATGTACCTGTTAAATACATCTCAGGAAAGACTCTACAGGACAGTTTTATTTTTAATGGCAATGTAGGCCGTAATGCTGACAAGACACCTACCTACCTGTCCATCGTTTTTCTGTTTACATCTGTGACTTGTGTCTATTGCCCATTAAAGACCCCTCTTTCTTGTTAGAGTTGCACTTTCTCAGTAAAGCAGTGTGTCCTGTTCAGTCACCTAAACAGGTTTAGCAGTACTGAAGAAAGGGATATTGTGGCAGAAGACTGGATATGGGATTCCAGAGGGTAGAATAATTCTTCTCTAACACCTTGCAAAATTTGCTTGAAAACAGCTGGCAGCTGTGTTCTGAAAAAGCCAAATTTTTTGCCACTGTGAAGAAATGCTTGAAGATTCTAATGTAATTTTCACTGAAATTTTTAAGCTTAAAGACATTCAAAACAACTTCTGCAATGCAAATCCTTTTGGAAGGACATAGCTCAAGTTTTTTTATGATAAGCATATTAGTAAATTAAGTGTTTACTTTTTATATAGATACATGCACATATCTATGAAATTTGCAGAAATTAATTAATAGTGCTCCATTACATTTAATTACACAGCCAAGATAGCAATATGCTTGGCTTTTCTCTTTCCTCCTGTTGACTTTTAAAAATGAGCTCCTACAAGGTGGCCCCATCTCACCAGCTTGAGTTAGTGACAGTTATTTGGTTCCACCGTGGTGCTGCAAGCAGTTGCTGTCACGAGCTCAAATAAAAAGCTGGCACTGTTTGTTGTTTGGCCACTGATCCACCTGACTGACTTTATCAGTTTCTTCTGCTCTCTTTGGTATCTTTCAAGAAAGTCTTGATCAGACTGATTGAAATGTGTGAGCTATATAATAAATATCATTAATATTGGACCATTTAGGAAGAAATTCTCCTACCTGTACTAACAATGCATATTGTGGAATAATTTGAAGACTTCTATGCACTATTCTCTGTCTGTGTTCACAGAAATGCAGTGAAATCATTGTGGCTCACCTGGGCTACTTGAACTACACTCAGTACAACATATTTGTTAGCTTTGAAGATCTAAACAAGTTAACATACAGCATCCAGAATATTACTTTCACAGTAAGTATAAAGGTTTATACTAGTAAAAGAAGTCTCTTTAATGCTGTAGAAGTGTGTTTTAACTGTAACAAAAAAGTGCCAGATTTTTGAAGATAAAGAAATGCATCAGAGTTATATTTTCTGTCACTACTAATGTAGAGCTATTATGACATTTACTGTTGGTAGGGGTCTAGACCAATTTTTTTAACTCTGTAAGGAAAAAAACTTCTCTCAGAACTGCTACTGCTGTATTCTGTAATAGATAAATTTAGTCTGAATGCTGGGAAATATTTTTTACAGCAGGCAAGCTAGGTTAGAACATCCAGTTTTCTGCATTTGCTTATAGAGATGTTGCCTGTCTGCAGGATGGTATTTTTTTCAGCCTCTCCAGAGGTGTATCTGAATTAGCAAAATTTTCCAGACTTCATAAAAGTGTGGGCTGGAAAGGTTTAACTAACTCAAAGGAAAATAAAGGGAATTTTTTGGGGGGGCACTGTACTTATGAGGAAGAGATTTTTTTATTTTTTTTTTTCAGCTAGCACAAGCAGGTTGCTAAAATAATTCACTCAAATATCTCCAGTGGAATAACTATCTCAGTTAATAGTGTTAAAGATTGCTTATAAAGCACTTATATCATGTGTATTGATTGACTCCAGAAAGAAATTAGAAACATTTGCACTGGGAGAAAAGGGAACTAAAGCAAGTTTATAATATAGGTTATTCTGATATATTTACCTGTTTATAGGATTTAGTGTGTCAGAGCATGTAACAACCAAAAATCTTACTGTTAAGGAAGAATATTTTTAATATACTAAATTAACTTTCTAAATGTTAATATTTTTAATGCTCTAGTGCATAAAGCACATAATTAAAAATAAGCTCTAGGGGGAAAAAAACCCTAGGCTTACAGACCTTTATTTAGTTCCAGATTTCAAACAGAACAAAGTATTGGGGCATTTATAGTTGTACAGATTTTTATCTTGCTTTGCAGGCTGCCTTTAAGGCAGACCTGTATGCAATTCCCAAAAAACTCCAACCCAAACTTTCCTGCAGCAACTAAAATTGTCACATTTATTTCATTATTACAATCATTTATGGCGATCTCAGTTGAAATCAATGGATTGCCTTTTGTATAATAGGTTTCTCTACATATAATTTTCGTTCTACATTTACAGTTTAAAAAGACAAGACAGAGGTTGACAGATTTAATACATTGAAAGGTAAAGCTTCTTGTTCACATGAGCAGAGCATGTGTTGTGCCAGGGAGCTTACATTTCAAAAATGGCTTCAGAAGCATGCCAGGTATGAGATAAATTGTCAACAGAGCAGAGTTTATGCAAAGTGACATGTTATAATTAATATTTATGCTCTTCTAATAATTAGAGTAGAAGAAGAAGGCTTTCCCCCTTAACCTATATAAAGATTACTGTACTTTTAGTAAGCGACTTAGCATTCCTTGACATGATTTTCTCTTTTTTTAACTTCTGAGACAAGTAAGCTTTAAGAAAATAAACTGCTTACAGGAAGTACCTCTGTACCTCTCTGACTTCTTAATAATTAATTTATGTATCTGACTTTGGTAGTACGGAAGAACACACTGGATTTACTCATTTATTGGCATTCGAACTTTGATTGAAAGTGCAGTTGAGATCAATGAAGACTTTATCCTGTTTGTCCTGAGAGTGCTTTAACATATGACAGCACCGAGTATGTTTTGAAGGGGCAGGTTAAAAGAGAAGCAAGGCTATTAGGCTGCTTTGCTTATCTTTTTATCAGGTAATCCTTTGAGTAGAAATTTATCTTCATTTTTCTATGGCGGCATAGTGGAATTCGGTTATACCTTTACATTTTGAAAAGCCACAGAACTTTTCAGTATCTGCAATAAAGTGCTAATTATTTATGTCATATGTAGTCTGTCAAAATATTGCTCATTGGGCTCTTCTGTTTTCTTGTAGTGGAAGACCTATAATCCAACCTTCTCACAAGTGGAAATATGGTTCCGATTTGTCTTTGTAGTTCTTACTTTTATGGTGACGGTAAGATTTTTTTGCAGCTTTTCTGGAGTTTATTATGTAGGCAGCTGATAACACTTCTCTGTAATGCTGTGTTTAGGAATTTAACCCCAGGCAGCAAAGTTGACATGTGACTGAATGGGTGTGAAAACGTTTCTGAAATACTTACACAGTTGCTGCTTTTATGTTTGTACAAGTGGTATTGACGGGACATTAAGAATATAGGATAAATGAGAAAACTTGTTTTTCTAAAATCTGGATTTGGATTAAACAGAAAAAAATTGCTTAGACAAAAGAAATTATGATGAGATGCTAAAGAAAAGTAATTTTTGCAGTGTAGGTGGGCTCAGGAATAGGATGGCTAGACTGTGGGCTGTTTGGTCTTGATCTAACATTAAAGTTATTTTTGCCTTGCATGTGAGGATGGGTCAGATGAACTCCAGAGGTCCCTTTCAACCTAAATTATGCTGTGATTTAGATGATGTCTCCTCTCTAACCTGTCTTGGCTCCTGGAAAAGAAGTGTTTGGAAAAAAACCAACATAAAATCTAAAATCCTGAGTTTTCAGAGTAGAGACACCAAAGTATTGCATGCTTCCATAGCATTTTTTCTCACAGATGATGTTGCTCAGGTAACTGTGAATATAAAATGCAATCTGCTTTTTAAAAAAGTGAATTCAAGTGGAAGTAGTTGATAGTGTGTGACCAGTGACGAGGCAACATCTTTTTTGTCACATGTTGATTTTCATGTACTGGCTGGTGTACTTTTCAGTTTGCTAGAGAAATTGAGTAATTTGCATTGGGGTCAGCAAGCAAACTTGAAATAGAAACTCGCAGACCTGGCTCCCATTTTACAGTGTTCTCAGTGGCAAAGGCCTTGTGAAGTAGCCTTTGCAGTGTGCTGTGAAGGCTGTATTCCATCCTTACAAATTGTTGTTGTTGTTTTTTCTAGTGTCTGTTTGCACATTCCCTGCGGAAATTCTCCATGAGAGACTGGGGTATTGAACAGAAATGGATGTCCATCCTACTTCCTCTCTTGCTACTTTACAATGGTACTTGTATCCTTTAATTTTTAGAAAAAAAACAGGACAGGAGGAGAGGCAGTTCCAAATGGAAAATTCCAAAATGGAATTTCTCCTTGAACTTGTAAGCAGTTGTTTATTAAGCTTCAGAAAACTGGTTTTTTTTAAAAAAACCAACCTTTTCCAAGTGTAACACATTCAAGAGCATGAGTGGGTGGATTTTGTTCTTCTCAGTCATGTGGATGTCAACTATTTGTTTAAGGCTCTGATTGGAATAGGTGCCTGCCATACTTAACCTTCAATTTCTGTTTGTCTGCTATCTTACTTCATTTTTCAGGTATTCACAGATATAACTCTTTAGGCTACTTTTAGTCCAGTGAAACACAGCAAATTCTAGCACTTTCTAGCAGTACCAAAAGAATATTTTCATCTTAGTCATTATACAATAATTATTTAGGTCATCACCTTTAACTGTGGTTTAGTAGAAAGTTTAATAAAATTTGAAATCTTCTAGAAATGTTGGCAACCATTAGAGATTATTTCTACAGCAGAGTGAATTGCTGCTGGAGGCACCATTTTCTTTGTTAAAAGCAAGCTTCAGTTTCATTTACTGGTGTAATTTCCAAAAAATCTAGGGTTTTTTGTTCTGATGAAGATAAATTCTGTTTTACTTTTCATGCTGAAAGGTTTTCTTTCTCTCTTTTAACTTTTTTTTTTTTTTTTTCTTTTTTTTTTTTTTTTAAATTTTGTTACAGATCCATTTTTCCCTCTTTCTTTTCTGGTGAACAGCTGGTTTCCTGGAATGCTGGATGATCTATTCCAGTCTCTTTTTCTGTGTGCATTGTTGTTGTTCTGGCTTTGTGTCTATCACGGTATAAGAGTACAGGTAAGAGATGCAGCAGTATCTTCTACTTACTGAGGAGACAGGACCTGTTTTGTTCAGTTCTCTCAAAAGGTGACAAAAATGAAATCAAATTCTTACAAAACAGACACTTATTTTATTCATTAAGTACAACATGACATATGAAGCTTTGGAGTTAGAATGATTTATGGTGAAGTAGATTATTTTGAGTCAACCAAACCTAAATGAAATAGATGGAACCGTCATCGGAATTATGATGCCATTATGCTTTGTTCTCGCTTGAAGGGTTTTGATGTTGTATGTGGTAGTTGATTGGTTTTTTAAACTACTTTAAAATACTACGTATGAGAAATAGAAATTCTGGGGCCTATTCCTGTTTTTGCATTATCACTGAAATATGTGGGACCTTATAAATAGGATGCTGCAACTCTGCTTCATCTTATTAACACAAATGATGATACAATATAATGTCTTCTCTAGTCACTTGTGCAAGATAAAAATACAGAAGATGAGTCTCTTAATCCAGTTCATGTTGACTGAAACAAAGATGATAGATATTTTATTCTGTCTAGAATGAATAAAATCTCAAGTGTGGGTTCACACTTTCACCACACTATTTTCTTAACAGGGGGAAAGGAAGTGCTTAACTTTCTATCTGCCCAAATTCTTAATTGTTGGACTGTTGTGGCTGGCCTCTGTTACGCTGGGAATATGGCAAACGTAAGTAATTTAAAATGTATTGCACAAGTATGAGCTGAGAGGGTTCAAGAATGAGGAGATTGTGTGTACCTAGTGGTATCTATTTCTTAATGCTCAGATTGTGATACAGGAATGGAGTTCAAATTCTTACATCTTTCTGTTCTGCAGATTGTGACTGATTTGGAAACTAGTGGACAACCTAGTAGTAAATAATTTCTTAAATCTGTGTGTGATCTGGAAATCACTACTTTGTCAGTGTGTTATGGCTCCCTACAAGAATCACTCAAGTGCTGTAGGTTCAGTTAGCTTTTAGTAGCTGAAGCAACAGTTTCTCTGTAGCTAATTATGACATAGTTTACAGGCCAGACTTTCTTGACTATTAAACCTGCACAACTGGTGCTGACATGGCTTAGTCAAGCTATGTTGTCTTTACTCAGAATACTGTTCTTTTGCTTAGTTTAGTGGTTCTCCCTTTTTTTCCAATTTGTTGTGTTGACATAAAGGTGTCACTCTGCTCCACCCAGAAAAACTTCATCCATTTTAGAACATTTGTAGTTTCTATACTGTTACTGTCAAGTGTTTTCCTCTTATTTTATCTCTCAGAAGGAAGATACCTTTAACCTTCTCCATGCCATTGTGCATTTTTGAAAGCAGTGCAGTTGCAGGAAATGCTCATGCCACAGTTTTCTAAGGATAAAATGTAGACACTGAATCCTGAAGGCTTGTAGGAATTTACAAGATACGCTTTTTTTAAAAAACAAGTGGGGAGATTAGACATGATCCCAATTTAAATCCTCCATATATCTTCAAATTTAGTTTGCTCTATATGGTGAATTGTCATTACTCCATTGGAATTAACGGCATTGCAGCAACTTAACAGCCAAACCCTTTTGTTACAAACTCTGTATAATAACTTTAAACCTTTTCTTTGTGCATGGGTTTCTTGGTTGGCATGTGTTTTTAAGCTTGTCTGGAATTGTGCAGTACCATTTTTTAATTTTGAATCTTTTCTAGCGTGAATGAAGTCCATGACCCTACATATCAATACAGGGTTGACACAGGTAATTTTCAGGTAAGTCAAAAATGACTTCTTGCTGTCCAGTTGTCAGGTACAGTTAGGCAATATAAGGAGATACAGGGCTCGTTCTTCTATAAAAATGTATTAACACTGTTTAGAAAATAGAAAATGCTGGTCAGACAGTCTTAATTCTGACTAGAGCACTTTAGTTTTTGCTTTAGATCATGCATAGACCATATTGAGATCTGTCCCAGTGAGAAAAGTAGATTGTCTTGCAAACCTGGAGACTAAACACCACAAGTTTGTTGGGATTGAGAGAAAAAAATTTAAATCTCTTATTCAATTTTGTACATCTTAACTCCCACCAAGGTCCCTTACCTTTGTAAATTTCTGACTTTCTTGTTGTAAAGGAAGATTTGGTGTCCATGGGTCCTTATAATGTTCTTGGGAGCTGTGTTTTTAGAAAATTACTGAGATTCAGCCAACTCTGAACTTGTTTAACAAAATCCTGGCTTCTATTAAGCATCCTTTCTTTACATCCCCCAAAAACCTTGCTGTCCTTGTTTCATGAGCCTACTTTCCCTGCATAAATTGAATATTCTATGTTGTGCTTTTGGGAACTAATTATTTCTATTGACAGAAGAAGGAATAGATGAAATGTTGTTAAATAATAAAACCTAACACTTCCCTTACAGGGAATGAAAATTTTCTTCCTTGTGGTGGCAACCACATACATTCTCTACCTTTTGTTCCTGATAGTGAGGGCATGCTCTGAACTTCGAAACATGCCTTATGTTGGTAAGGAATACTTCTTTTGATTCGTCCCAAATGGCCTTGCTTGTCCTTCATGTAGGTGTAAATTCACTGATAACAACTTTTCTCAATCTTTTTCAGATCTCAGGTTAAAATTCTTGACTGCATTAACCTTTGTAGTGCTTGTCATTAGGTAAGGCTTTTCAAAGTTCGTCAGCTCTCTAACTTTTCTAACCTTTTTTTCAGGGCTTTGAATACATTTGTTGCTAATAAGTTAGTCAATGAAACTGAAGAGCGTCGTTTAATGTTATTGTGATGGCAATAATTTCTTAATTTTTTAGCCCTTCTTGAGGCTTTTTGAGCTAACTTTACATTATTTCGATTACCATGGCAGTGCACAAGATTTAGGAGTTCACTTGGCAGAGTTCTTCTGGAGCTTTGTAGGCTTCTCTTAGTCAAAGCAGAAGTTTACAGTTAGTTTCTTACATTGCTGTTAATATCTGTTTTCCCTACATCAAGCTGTTATTTCAAATAGCTTTTGACTCTTGGATTGTTTGTAGTGGATGAAATCTGAGAATTTCTGCTCTTCTCAGCTGAGTGCTAACTTTTAATGACAAAAGAATCATTCTTAATTTAGAATCAGCAAAGCAAATGTAAAATGTATCTTAAATGGTCAACATGATAACATAATTATTATCTCCTATACCATTCTGTCAGCCTTCTGTGTCAATTTTGCAGCCTAAGGACACAGTACACCTATATGCTTTATTTTTTTCCCCACAGCATTGTTATACTCTACCTACGCTTCGGAGCACAAGTTCTACAGGACAACTTTGTTGCTGAGCTGTCAACTCATTATCAGAACTATATCCTTGTGTTGTGATACTGCTCAAGTAGGAATGTTAATCTGTTATCATGCAGAAGGTGCTTTAAAATTATGTACTTAAGACTGAGACCTTTGACTTCTAGGTGGCCCCGTGAAGTTGAGTCTGTTTTGTTTGAGGTTTCCTGTCAGCATTTCGTAATGGCTCTTTGTAAAGGTTATGACCTAGACAGTCTCAGTCTGGTGTGTCCACATCACATGCATCACAACTGCTTGTGATACTCTCCAGGAGAAATGAAGTCTTAGATATGCATGCAATCTAACTAATTTTAATGAGATATGGCAAATTTGGCAGTATTTTCGGCCTCAGATATTTGCACTATACTTACCAGTTGTAATGGGATGTACTAAAATATGAGAAATTAATAGTTTTGATGTCACTGAAAATGCATTTGAGTATTGGTCCAAGTCTACATGTGATACAGGTCACAACAGAGAGTTTAAGTGGCTTGGGAGAGACTATTTCTGAAGTTCGTTGAAAACAGGATTATGACCTGTATTCCTGGCCCTGAACCATGAGATCCTAACACATTCTGTTTTCTGAGAGTGCTTATGTGACTGCATCTGCTCTGGTTGCTGATAAGCTTAGGTATGAGTTGCAAGGTAGGAGAAAAGTATTTATTATTCACCTAAAACAACGGTGGTCCTTTCTCCTTCCTTCTTCATCACTGTGCCAAGGAAGAACTTTTTAATAAATAGACCAAAGCAAACCCACCTGAACACCCAGCTTACTCTGCTTTCTTTCAGCATTCAAGGAAAAACTATTTGATTGACCATGCACTTCACTGCTTAAGAGCAGACTGTACTTCAGCAAATGTCACTTGTGTTAAAGCTTTGTTTTCAGTAGCAGCTTTACCTTGAAATAGCCTGACTACATTAGGTGCCATTGAATTTAAAACATGCAGTTTTGTTTAGCCATTCATGCTCACAAACTTCAGTAAGGTAAACATTCTTTCCATTCAAACAGCCTGCATATGGGTTGGTCCTGTTGCCAAAGTTAATGTGTGTGGAACTATATTGAGCAAAATCCTTGACACTTACTACCAGCAGAATTCTTATCATTTTATGGGTTATTGAACTTTTATCTCTACACATTAGCCTTTGTGTATTCCCCCTCGAAGAATGCACTGTATGGTAAGTGTGAGCCATTGTCTGGCAAACGTGGATGACAAGAGCTGCTGTATTAGCAGATGCTGTGCAATGTCTCTGTATTCTGGTTGTCTCATTACTGTTCTGGTTTGCTTTGAGTTAACATAAGCAGAAACTGCACTCGCTGCTCCTTAAAGCAAATTAGTATTGGAAATATGAAGGAACACATAAAATGTAATCAACTGATTAGCTGAGCTTGAATTCTTGCACATTAGATCAAGTTTCGAGTCAGTGTGATGTTTGCATGTCATGCACCAACCTTTGAAGTGACTCACACACAGCCCTTAAGGAACAGCATCACTTCATTTGTACTTTGTTCTAATAAAAGTTAATACATTGGCATGCTGGCAGACAGGACTCTGAAATCCAAATGCTGTTGGAAGAGTGAAACTGATCTCTACTATGTGAGGAATTTTGGAGAACTTGCTATGGGAAGGGCTGCATGGGGCCCATGTAAAAGAAGATAAAGGATTGAGTTAGTGGCAATTGTGATTTTTCATTCTGATGAGAAGGATACAGTCTGACTTACATGATGATTATAAAGCATTTCCCTCACTAACAAATAAGGATCATTAAAATAATTTTTTTTACTGAGTATATTCTCTGCTTTAAGCATTCTGTTTAAGGTACAGAACCATAGAAGAGCCCTGGTTGAAAGAGACCTGGAAAGATGATGTGGCCCTACCTTTCATGGGAAAGGAGGCCTAGATGAGATTATCTAGCAGCCTGTGCAATCATATCTTGTATGCTGAGAGCATGCAGAGGGAAGGCACTAAATAGTGAAGCGCATCCTTTCTGTAATTTAGAGTTGAGGTGGACAGAACTGTTTCAGAAAAAAGCTATTTTTTGGTCCAGAATGGAAAAAGAACTGGCTGGATGCAGATAAAGTTGAAAGCCTTCTGCTGGGTTGCAGAAATATTTGTTTGTAGACAGCAGAAGGTAAAGTGCTGCCAGGAAAAAGGTGCTATGGCAAATTGCTAGATTGAATTTTACTTGCATAACTATGAAGTGCAACTAAGCAGCACAGATTATGCAAGAAATGAAGGCCTTAAAACAAGCTAGAGGGAATTGGCATAAATAGCAGTTGGAAAGTAGGTGTTTCTTTTCATCTCACCATAAAGGTACAAGTCCTTCCTTTATCTCTTTCAAGGATAGAAAATAACTGACTTGCAGTCAGGGATAATCACTGACTTGCAGTCAAGGGATTCCAACTTTGGTCTACTATACTTTTAGCTTAAAAATAACCAAGAATTCTGTGCTCTTTAAATACATATGAAATTTTGATTAGGACTAATCAATTTATATGCAGGTTAAAATACAACACAGGAAATTGCACAGGGGAGGAAATGAACTTAGACAACATGGAGAATATCTATCTAAAAATGAGATAATGATGTTGTCTTCTTTACTCTTAAGAACACTATAATTATGTGGCTGAAGAGTAGTGAATTTAAAGGAGAGAATTCCTGTTTGGATATAGTTTTGTTGAACTGTGGTTGTGACTGTCTTGGAAGTTGTGTCTGTTGCTGCAATGTTGAGCTAGCACTACAGTCACATTTCTATATTTAACACACTAAATGAATCCTTATTTGTGTTTTCTAGAATCACAGTTGAAAGACAATCCTGCTTTTTCTATGCTGAATGATTCAGATGACGATGTGATTTATGGGTAAGGTTATAAAGTACCTATGGAGAGTTACTTCTGGTGTGTTATTTTTGTAACATTCTTTTCATATTAATTAAGTGAATGGTTTGTTAGTGAAAGTTTTCTTCCTAAAGAACAAAAAAGTAGCCTTTTCTGAAACAGAAATACAATGAGAATGCGTGGGGGTTTTTTTCTTTTTTTTTTCCTTTGGTTTCTAAAAGGGATTGCCATGGCACCGATACAAACAGGTAAGAAAGAATGATGCTGGTAGCTCATGGAGCGAAGGCAGTAAGAGCTGTGAAGGGACAGGGCTTCCTTTTTACACTGGGAAGGACAGCAGGAGTCAGATGGAATTAGCAGAGTCAGCTCACATGTAAATGCTTCAGGGAAGGAGAGTGGCGCTTCTTTAAGTCTCCAGCACTCACTGAATGAAGAACCATCAAGTCTAGCAAAACTTCCTTGACTTGCGTGATTATATTAATTAACAAGAATTACAGTAGCACTTGAAACCCATCCCAGTCAGGTGTCTCTGTGCTGGACTCTGAAATACACCCATGATGTTTTCACCTCTTACCAGGCATTGAAGCGACTGCAACAGTGAGGATGGGACCAACGCTGCACTAACCTGTAAAGGTTCATGCTGGGATAGCTTGCACTTGGTTAGTTAGATGGGTAGTGGTAGTGCCAGCTTGCTTCTTGCAAATCCCTGTAAAAAATGGCTTTCGCTGGGATAACTTCTATTACACATCATCCTCTGGAGAAAAATCACGTGTTGTTCATAGCTCTCACAAGGAGGAAAAACAGATACCAGCCTCTTCCCCAAGTAACAATTTGATGCCTCAATGTAGTTTAGAGCTTTTCCTCTTTATTTTCAACTTCCCATCTGAACACCATGTTCAGAAGTTACAACACGTGTCTGTTTCACAGGAGTGACTATGAAGAGATGCCCCTGCAGAATGGCCAAGCTATTAAAGCCAAGTATAAAGAAGAGTCGGACAGTGATTGATTGACTGGTTTCAATGCAGACAGACTTGTTCATCGGGAGTTCAGCCAGTTCTGAAGTTTTCCTAGATAGACAACTTCTTTGGCTTCCTACAGTCTGCTGTCATCTGAACACCAATTCCCAGGAAGAACATCCTGCTTCTGTTTCTGTTTACAAGGATAAAACTGAGAAAACAAATGATGGAAACGGTTGTGGTGAAAACTGATGAAACCAAAATTTTTATCTGTCTTATAAAATGCCTGATAGCAGGATGTCTGTGGACTAAAATCTTCATCTGTTTCCATTTAGAAGTCTCACAGATTGTATACCAAGTTTCAAATTGCTTCCTTGCTGCTCGGTTTTGGTTGTTTTTGGGGTTTTTTCTCTTTAGGGCGATGTACAGCATACTGCCATTCCTCTGTTGCATTTTGCATTTGCTGTTTTGCATACTGTCCACCGTGTTATGAAGTGCCTCATTTCCCTTTCAATTTTCTACCTTAGCCTTTTGAGTTGGAAGCAGGGAATTAAGTGGGGTTTTTGTTGTTGTTTTTTTTTTCTTAGTCAGTTCAAGAAGACACAAGCTTTCTATTCTTCCTCAAATAAGTGATACAGACTTAAGGCTATTTTAAAATACATTTCAGTAAGTTTACCAGATTTATAAGTGCAAGATATGGGCAAACAGGCAAGTTGTAGTGAGCCAAAATAGACTCAGTGGTGCAAAATTATTTGTATAATATATGTTTCATGACATGCTTTACTGAAACAGCAGAAGTGTCTGTGTTGGTTTTTTTAAACAGCCCTTTCAAATGGAAATGTTTCAGTAACGACAAATCTCAGAAGGAAGCCAGTACTGACTTCTTACTGGTCTTATATGCTGGAGGAGATTGTTACTTGCAGAGAATAGAGTATGGAAGTTTTCTAAGAAATTAAAGTTTCAAAATTTAATTTTGAAATTTCCAGTTTCAAATTTCCGAACATTTCATTTTTAGGTTTTTGTCTACATCAGTTTTCCCTTAAGTTGTATTAATAGTTACCCTACATGCTAGAAACAGTTGTGCTTGCTCATGTATTGAACGTGCCTGAGAGTCAGCTTGTGAGCATGTTCTGTGCACAGTTCAGCTTCTTTGTCATACCAGTTGCCACCTGTATGATGGGAACTTTTACTAGCACAGTTTGTGATTATCTGCATTCCAGCCTGTGCTGGAACAAAGTTATATGGGAATTAAGTATTCCTTGTACAATGCTGCTGCTTCTCTATTTAGAAGTTGGTTTTCTCCTCCACCATTGTTTGGTTCTTTATTTAAGATGTTTGTAACTACTTTTGCTTTCAGATACTTGACCTTTCTAAAAGTATCTCCTTTTTTCATGTACTTGTAACAGAGATTTACACTAGTAAAATTTCTCTGTCCTGCTGCTTTAGGAGACTCTCAAAAGCACTGTTAATCTACTACAGTATGGTGCTGGGTTGCACTAGGGAATTGTGCTCATCATTAAAATAGTTAAAGCAGAATAGTGCAATGAAGTCCTGCTAGACTTGTTGAATCATATTGGGGAAAAAGGAGATTTGTTGTGCTTCAATGCAGCAACTGCTCTAGGCCGTGCCCATTGCCGGTGGCTGTTTAAGATGATGAAGAGGAGGCTGCACAAGGCAGAAACTCTCCTAGAGAGGACCAAAGGAACTCCTTCATGTGGTTGCACCCTTGCTGTCATAGAATAGTTCAGATTAAATCAGTACTCTGCTAAAGATGTGTCGTGAGACATTGTGTGTGAGAGAGAGGGGAAACTTTTTAAAATTATGTAGAGCTGTGAAATTTTTGGAGAGTATCTGAAATGAAAACCTTTTTAAACCAGGGATCATTTCTTTGTTAGAAGCCAAAGCACTGATGGATGGCTAAAGCAAGGAAATTGCTGGGGAGGAAGAACAGGTTTTTCACTTCAACTTGTTAATCAATATTACTTTAGAAGAACATATAGGAAAACACTAAAAAGAAGTAATTCAAATTAGTGGTGGTTTTCTTTCCAGTAAGCTGTAATAAAATGTATCTTGAGCACTTCTTTTTAGACTATTTTGAAAGGGTATGGGAGATGTTCTGTATCCTAAAATTGTAGAGTCCATTCTCATTTTTACTATTCCTGAGATAACTCGCCTTATTTGAATGTGTGGAATCAGACTTGGCAACCAATTTGGCATTGTTTACATAAGCCAAATCCTTTCAAGTTCCATTGGAATAACAGTGGGTACAGGAAGTAGGTTTTCAAAAACTGGTATTTACATGATTCTTACATACTCTGATATTTTTCCTCTGATATTGTTTAATTCTCTCCTAAATTGTTATGAAGAGATAAAATTTGACCAATGTTCAAAGTGCACTAATGTTTCTTATCACAGTCTGAACTGGTTGTTACAGTTAACTCTCAAATAGTGTCATTAACAGATTTCATTAACAAAAAAATGTATTTTTAATCTAACTTAGAGATTATTTTTCTAAGCTGTTTTCAACACATTTCTCTTGCTGTTTTGTTTGAATAAACTTCATTTCATCACTACATTCAAAGTGGAAACAGAAAAGATAAGAATGGGAAATGCATACTTAAAGTATCTCACTATGAAAATAGCGAGAAAATAATTTCTTTTGTCATTTTTTGAGATTATAGTTAAGCAATGTTTGCCATGCAAAATAGCTTTCTGTTTTGGAAGTGCTGCAGTGTTATGGTAGCTTGGTTGAATCACTGTTGCATCAAATTCAATATACAGTAAGATGGCAAACGCAATGAGGCAGATGAAGAACTAGTTTTGCTAGCAAGACTCCTTTATTTCCATGATGGGAGAGCAGAGACAGTACTAGAAGAATATTCCAATATGGATTGTAAACAGCTTGGGAGTAGGTGGCATAAATTCACCTCTGAGTAAAGTATTGAAATCTAAGGGTCAAACAGAAGAAATCTGTTTAAGAAGCTAGCCTGGCATTCCTTTTGTTACTGTTAGTTATCTCCATCACTACTGCAACTGTACAAAACAAATGTACACAAGGCAGCCCCACAGCACACAGTGAGCCTGGCTCTAAAGGAGATGCCATCCGTTAATAACTGCAAGACTTCCACTACACAGTGATTACAAGGGACTTCTAGGAAATCAGTAATTGAGTGCAAGCCAGTTGTAGCAACTACTCTCTGGAGTATTTGCTTTACAAATACACTTGGCCTTGAAATTGGTGGAAAACTTTCCTAGGACTGGCAGAGAGGAAGCCTAAGGCTTAACAGCAGTGAAAAACAGCTCGTGCATTGGATCTGTGGTACCAATATTGGGGAGAACAGTTCCAGCTAGGAAAGACTTTGATCTGTTGTCTTTCTCTGAGCCAAATGACATTTTATCCATAGTCACCTAATTTCCCCACCCATTTCCTTTTGCTTGTGCCAGTAATAACTTTTGCATTACTGTAAAACTTTTTTTAGGAGTTTGTAAATATGTAAAATGAAAATACGGAAAAATTGTGTACCAAAATGGTATAAAATGTGTAAGATAAATGCTCTGTTTAATGAGAAGCTGTAATAAATGCTGCTTTGAGAAAGTGTGCATGAGGACGTGTTAAATATTCTGTGTATCTGTAAGTTGTGCTAATAAAGCAAATTATCCATTTATGTTGTAAAACTTCATGCTAATGTGGAATATGAAGGAAAACTGAATATTTTACTTCAAGGAAGTTTCTTGGAGGACTTTATGTGCATAATCATTGTTAAATATGTTCATAATAAAGTTTTATATCTTTATATTGTATTCTGGGTTTATTTTCCTTCTACTGAATTTCAGTTTCTTTCTCATAAACTGTTTTCATGACTTACACATATTTTTAGTTTACATGCATTTTCTTATGCATATTTAATCTTGGTTAATTGCATAAGGATTTGATCCAAGAGGCTGTGTCATGATGGATATTTTGTATTGTTTATTGGGGTTTTTTTTATTATCTTGCCCAGACTTAAAGGTGGAAGGACAGGTTGCTAAGTTCTTTAAATATGGCAGCCAGGTTACATAAGGGACCTGGCATTTTCAAATGGCTTCACAGTGGCTTTGCAAAGCCTGCTGTGGCTATGCTGGCAGTGGGAATTCTCCTGGTAAATGTTAGTACCAGTAATAAAAAACAAGTTTAGAGATGATGGAGATGTTGATGTCAGTCATCAACTTCTTACAACTCTGTCTTCCAAAAGTCTGCTCATAGCTGGTTGACTGTAAAAGCAATCAACACATTACTTGCTATTTGTGGTGAGCCATTTCTTATATAAACTTGAGGGGAGACTGAAATCTTTCTGTGCTGAACAAAATGGCCACAAAATTCCCTGCACAAATGGATATGCAGCTGACTCCTGGCTGTAGTAGCAGATGGGTGGTGCTCCTTTAGCAGCAGCAGTTGATCCTGGAGCCATTTCCTTAGGTTTTAGTTAACACAGGTCAGACTCCTCTATGGCAGTGACAGTCAATGGCTTCCCTCTTCCTCCCCTGCAGACTGGGGCTGCCACGCTCCCACTTCTGTAGCTGTAACCATATGGAGCACCAAGGCAATAAGCAAGAGACAGCAGAAAGTGACTATAATTACCTTGAATGCTCCATCCACAGGGCTTTGGGGTTGGTTTTTTTTTTTAGGGCCAATTAATTACTTAGAGCCAGGGCTCTGCCAGCTCATCACCCAAATGCTTTACTTTGGCACTGAGATGAGCTGGCCATCAGCCTTTGGAAAAAGTGCTTAAAACTGAAGTGTTTGAAGGTAATGAAAATTTAAAAATCAGTTACTGTAGAACACTGAAACAGTAATATACAATTGCTATGCAATTTTAAAGAAAAGCACTACTTTAATCCACAACCTCTAAACCCCTTTCTGTAGTCCTAAAACTTACATTGGAAGTATTGATTATTGCACACATGTAAAACCATCTATAAAACTTATCTAGCTTTCTGTAACATAAGTCCTGTTTTAATGCAACTGGAGTTTCTCCTCCCATGCAGCCTTTACACTGACAAACATTTCAAACATTGGTTTTTGGGGATTTTTTTTGCAGCTCAGTATATGCATGAACCAACAAACAGAAAAAAATGAAGGGATTTGCTATTATTAACATGAATGAATGACAGGGAATGACAAGGATTATCTGAATGGCTTAACCAAGAAGCAGATACTGACTCAAAAGTGCACAAAGCTGTCCCTTTAAGGGTAAATAGTTCAGTAGGTACTACACTGCCAACATCATCTGGCATGATGGAAAGGAGAAAAGGTATCTAAGCATCCAGATGAAAAATTTCCTTAGCAGCTCAAGAGAGCAAAGATTTATTCTTTCCATAACAAGTTTATCTCTGACCCTGATGACTGTTTTAGGCATGGTATTCAATGTCATTTTAATATTTTGTTTTTACGGGTGTTGCATCATTTCTGACTGAAGACTGAACCCATACTAAAGCTCTCTTACAGCAATGTAAGGGATGTGCTTCTCAGGTAAGGTATATGCACACTGTATAGCCTGTAGCACTCAGTAGAACATGTGAAAAGAATGAAGCAGCTTGTCATGAAGGAGATGTGTTTACACAGCTGTTTGCAAACTGGAATGTCAGCAGAAATACAGAAGCCTTACTGCTCCATCAGAAGTCTCAAACATACCTAGCCCAAAGCTGCTGATACATACACCTGTCCTGCTCTTCTGACACCAGACATGGATAGGGAGCAAGAGGGCCAAACCTTGCCTAGCACAGAGCCTTCCAGTCTGACTACACTGAGCAGGGTTACATAGAGCACCTCACACTGTGGCAAACAAATCCTTTGCTGTCAAATTTGAGTCTGCAGTATTACATCTCGCCAGATCTTGGTATCATACTGTTGTAGTAGCAATCATCTCTCTTAAACAGCTCTAGCTGGGAGCCAGATTCTGAACACATTAGGCAGGGCTTTTAATAAATACTTTATTCCTTTAACTCTGTATAGCCTCTGTTGCAAGTCAGTCTCTCTAGGTATCACAACAAAAAAGCAAAAATGACAGCTTGCTTGGACTGACTCCAGCCCAGGGATGCTCTCCCACATGGGTTTATAACTCTCTCAGCTTCATCAGCAGTGAGCTACTGTTTGCAGAAGCAGCACAGTTGTTGGCAGAGGTTTTCTGAAATTCTGCTCCCATTTCTTTAATTAGCTGAAAAAACATTACCAAAGCCTACGCTGAAAACTTGTTTTACTTGTTATTCTTCTGCAACTTCAGAAGGCAGGAGACTTACTCACATGTTATTTAGTCATATTGCCTCAAGGCAGTTTTTCCCCGTTTCAGAAAGGATCATGTGTCATCAGCTACCAGAACTCATCACTCTCACTATCAGCAGAATTACCATGGACTGTAGCTTGTAAGTTCAAGACCTACTTAACACATGCAAATGACTGCAGAAGTGAATGATTACCCAGGTATAGCTTGCTGAGCACTTCAGAATGTGAAAAATTCCTTATCTGTCTTTGTTCAATGAAGGCAGTTATCATTCCATGCTCTAAATACCATACAAAATATTAAACAGGTCCCAAAAATGCAGTCAAGTTACCTTTTGATAAACATAATAATTTTCTTGCAACTTTGTAGTGAGTTTGGCAGAATTATGAAAGTGCTTTGCATTGTAATATGTACCTCGACTATCTTGAAGAGAATTGAAAAAACTTTTTCCCTCAATAACAAAAGATTTAAGTTTAAATGAATCACACCAATGGTTATGAATTTCAATAATTTAATGCTAACCAAAAGTACAAAGTGTGAAAGTCAGTGTCTCATTTATATTGGTCTAAGAAAAGAAATCTAGAGGAAGTGTTTACACTGCAGCAGATTTCAGTATTAGCACCTTGAAGAAAGTTTTGAAGTGATAAAAAAGTATAGAAAACACTGGTATGGTACTAGGTACAAACATAAAACAGGTAACAGCACGTTTTCAAATTTCTACCTTGGAAGAAAAGTTACTAAAAAATGCATTAAAAACAAGTTGTTCAGGTATTCACAGTTTAAGTGGAGATGGAATCAAGTGCTGGAATAGAAAAGAGAGGAATGAACAATTTCAAGGCAATTATATTGCAAGTCCAAAGGCACTGACAATACAGTACATGGTCTTATTCTCCCATCTCACAGTGCAGGTTCCTGCAAATACAAAAACAGGGTTTCAGAAAGAGAAGGAAGTTAAAGTGATTACATGCATTTTTATACTTGTTTCCTTTCGGAATCTTAAGAATGAAGCTTTCACAACAGGTAACATTCCATATACAGCCCATCAGCATCACAGCCAGATGGAAAAAAATACCAAACACTATGCTATTACTCCAAAACTACAGACTTGGGGAGGGGGAAGTATGCTGCCTAGTCTTAAAGAGACTGGCATTGAGCTGCTAGTTGGAAAATCCAAGAATTTTCCTTACCATCACTGGAGTTGTCCCAGAAGCAAGAACTTGCTGTATGTAGCCCAGCACCATTCTTTTGCATAATCACACAGGTCACTGTGAGTCAGTAGAGAAGCTTTGATTAATTTCTCACTAACATTAATTAACATTTAGCTCCATTTTTGCTCAGCCTAGCACACACATACACAAATGTAAGCAAACATGCATGCTTGTGAGCAGTTTACAGACAAGGCTCTCCCTAAAATCTTTCCCCAGCCCGTGCCTACTAGTGCACTTGACCATGCCAGCTTTCAGAGAAAAGGGGAAGCTGAGCTCACCGATGTACTTGAAGGGCTTCCCCAGCTTTGTGAGCTGGCTCAGGGTTTGTTCCACCACACTTGTTGTCCACTGGTTCACTTTGCTGTGTTGGTAGGCATTGCCACCGATAGCCCCCTCTATGGCCTGGGGGGACAAACAGGAGAAGGAGCTGCACTGCTGCAAGGCACCCATTAACCCTTTCCAACATGGACCCCATACCCACAGAAAATTCCTAAATACTGCTGGTCCACACTGCCTGTTGGAAGTGTTTGCAATTATTAAGAACATGCAGGTCAGAGTCTGAGCCAGGCATAGGGAAAATCATCGTAGATCCCACCCTCTGTTGTGATATTTAGATTATTTGTAATGTCCTATGGCCATAGTTATGAAAATGGTCCTGCATTTAAACAGTCCTGAAGAAAATTTTTAAAAGGCACAGTAGTACAACAGTTCATTCACACATATTCTTTTACAGAAATGAAATTCCGATTTTTGAGCAGAATCATTTCAGGGAAACAAATGCCCAGACTAAAACAGAAGACCGATGTAGTTGCTGGCTACTAACAGAGCAGAAGCCTCCAGCCAAATAATCCATTTTACTTATGAGGATAGTTTCCCTTTTAAGATATAAATAAAAGTCTATTAAACCTACTTGTTTTTCATTGGCATATTTTTTTCATCACAGAAATTATTTTAAAAATAACCACAAAATTGAATTCAGAAGACAGGAGCATGTATTAAAGCATCTGTATTCAATCTACAGAGTTTGACCAGAACAGTTATTTTGCAACAACAAAAAGATTGCACTAGTCTACAAGAGGAATTCCAAATCCTGCTAGAAATCGTCTAGACAGAAAAATCATGTTTCTTAGCAACAAGAGTAGTTCAATCATTCCAAACAAACAAGAACTCACTCTGGAGAAAGGCATCTTGAAAGAACACAGTATATGCAGACAGTCTACAAAAAACCCTGTATTTTACTAAAACATAAAATCTATTTCTATGGTGTTTAACATAAAACATCCCCTAGAAATTCTAATAGGGATGCACTGCAACCAGAGAGGAGTGTATGTACTTTAAGTATCTCTTGGATTTGCAATATATATCACAGCTAAAGCTTGGTATAATTTCTGCTGAAGTCCATACACTGGCTAAATCAAGTTACCTGTACTTTCACAGCAACCTATCTCGAAATCTATTACATATCAGTTATCAAATTTTACTGAATGTCTTTTAGTACACATACAACATATGAAATTTCACACCAACGAAGTGAAAACGTTTAAATTACCTCTTTAATGATGCTGCTGACTTCATCAACAAGAAAGGAAGCCTACAAAAGAAAAAGAAGAATTTTAAATAATGAGTGGACACATTCTTCTGTTTATGTTGTTCGAGCTCTGTTAAGAACGTGCGCTAGAAATTTAATTTACCCTTGTCAGATTTCTGGCAAGTCAGAAGTCTGGCCAAGTCTGCCTTTATTTGCATATATATGCACTCTAGCTTCTTCAGCCTAGTCAAGTTAACCTTCTTAGAAAAGAAATGAAATGTAAGAGATGAAGAGATTGGCTGGCCTTTTGAGTCAAGAAAGCCTTCAAATTTTGACTTGGAAGCATTCTAAAATAACATGTACACTTGTGTACACATATATTCCCCATTCCCAAGAAGCGCTAGTGTCCGCACACCCAGTGGCTCACGGGGATAACTCAGCTGGCAGTTAAATGGAACTGACATCTCCTGGGCACCGATGGGAACAAAAGATCAGTTCAGAGCTGAGGGAAAAACTGTCTTGACAATCTCAGCCAGGGATAAGAAGAAAGCTGCCCCTTGGAAACCAAAGGGGAAATGTAGCTCACAGGACCCTCAGCCTTTGGAGAGCAGAGATTAAGCATGTCAAATCAAGACAGTGAAGGCCCCAACATTTTACTAGTCTTAAAACTACCACCCATTTACAGGTATGGTTAGTAGTTAATGTTTTCTTGTTTTATTCCCTTTGCTCCTGCTGCCTCCCATGTCTGGGGGTTAGAACAAGCTGCTCCCACTGCTGGGCAGCCACCCACAGGCCAGGGAGCACGGGCAGGGGACCCTGTGCTGCAGCAGGACCCACGCCCCAGCCTGTCACTGCTAGTGGCTCACAGCCTCGCCTCACAAAGCAGGACAGAAGAAGGGCATGTAAAGGCAAAATGACAATTTCTAAAGACCAAATGAGAATGTAAAGATGAACCTAACTAGGTGTATTTTGACTGGGTTTTCACTGGGAGATCAGTCAGCTTCTCCAGCTGACAGAAATGAACAACAGTGTAATTCATCCTGCAGGCAGGATGCAGTTACACACCTGCTCAGGAGAATCTCAACATCACATTCATAAACCTTTGGTCAGGAGCTGAACAGCTTCAATGCCATCTGACATTCTGAAGATGAGAGAAGTTGATCATTCTCCGTGACAGAAGAAACATCCTGGGAGACAAGCTGGGCAGTTCCTTTTCCATACCTATCTAGAGGCACCAACTTGCTGGCACAATTCAATATTTTTAAAAGCTTTTATGTGCTGTGGCAAATTGCTTTTTATTTTCAGCTTCTCAACTTAGATTTAATTTAAACATGCCTCATTTATTTTCATGGTACTACATTTTACAGGTGCTTATATTTAAGGTGCACCAGTGTATTTAACCAAGTAAGGGCTACAATGATCAAAAAACACTCTCCCACAAGAGCTTAAGAATACGCATGGCAGACATGCTATGCTGGCTGACATGAAGACTGCTGTCAAGCAAGATGATAAACCAGATACAGTTTTCTTCTTCACAAAATCTGCTCAGAAATACCTTAGAGTGAGTACAAACATGGTTCACACCAAAGCAAAGTTACTTAAATTCAACCCAAGTTCTCAAAGGTATTTTGATATCTAATTTGTACTGAAACAATAGGGAGATTTGAGAATTCACTTCTAGGGCTGATGTGACTTTTCAACCTTCTTCCTTTCTTGGAATGAACAGAAATTTCTGATATCCAGATTTGGGATATATGTGCTATAACTGAACTATGAAATAACACAACACTACCCTTTTTTTTATTATGTCATCTTTTAATAAAATGACATAAAAACTTTTTTGTATTAAAAAATAAAAGGGGGGAAAATCGGTTACTTTAAAGCTTCCCTGCAGTACCTCTCTGGCACAAAGCAAGCAGACAATGTTTCTACACCTTATTTAAATAGGGTGAGGTGCTCCAAGGCAACACATGCAAACTGCAGAGCAGTACTACAGCCTTTAGTAATTCTGAAGACGTTTTTGAAAACAGTAAGAATTATGTTCGAGTATGTTAATTATATATTTAAAAAAAAAACCCAAGCAGTCTATGACTGTAACACAGGCCAGGCCCTGACATGAGGACGAGGCTTTTAGAACAGGACAAGCCTGACACACTTCGCCCCTCTCGCTGCTTCGCTATTGTGCCACCCAGTCACATCGCGGCTGTTTATTAGTGTCACAGCTCAGTGACACTGTCCCCCTGCAAAACCAGCATTGGCTACTTCCTCCTCCTTATCGGGGGGACATCAAATGGTCATTCGGCACGATAATAGATTGAGACCCTTGGCGGATCCCTCTCCGTGTTTTCTGAACGGGGTGTGACGCCCCATCCGTGCGCCTGTATCGTGCAGACCAGAAGCTTGCACTCCTCTCTCCGCACACAAAAAGCTTGCTCGAGTTTTCCCCCGGCCCAAACAGCACCGGCCACCCTCCCACACGGCGTTCGGCTCCTCCGGCGAGAGCAGCCCGAGGCCACGACAAACCTCTCGCCTTCTCCCTGAGGGACCTGCAGCGGCAGAAGCCAGAGTCGAGGAGCCCGGTGAACACCCGGACAAGGGGCCAGCTTCCGGGGGCGGCAGAACAAAGGCTGGGCCCGCCGCCGCCGGTACCCGGGACACGCGGCTCCACCCTGGGGGAAGGCGACAGGGATGGCGGCGGGGGACGCCGAGAGGTGGGACCCGGAGCGGACGGGCACCGCCTGAGACCCTCCGCTGGCCCTGAAAGGAGACGCCAGGCGGAAGGCCGTGCTCCCCCTGCCCGCTGTCCCGTTACCTCCTCTCCCGTCTGGAACTCGTCCATCTTCCCGGCGGAGCCGCTCGCGCCGCCACCGCCCCCGCGCCGCTGCGCCCCGCGCCAGCGCCCGCCCGCAATGCGCCTGCGCGCCAGCGCCCGCCGCGGCTGGGCTCCACCCGGCGCCCTCCAAGATGGCGCGGTTGCCATAGCGACAGCGGCCGGGAGGCAGGCGGGACATGGCGCTTGGCGGGGCTGCCGTCGTGGTGTCAAACGTCCCAAAGCCTGTGGCTGAGAAAGGCAGTGGGGTCGCTTGGCTGTGCTTTTGGCATTCGTGTTCAGGCATCCAAGAGGTCCTTCCCTGTGTTATAAATGCATGTTTTGTAGTTGGCTTTTTGCATATAGTAAGATGATTGCTTTATGTATAATATGTGAAGGTTG